>JACEFZ010006406.1:0-210000 GCA_014155875.1 Cepaea nemoralis | reverse complement strand
TCTTCTCTTTGTTCTGACATCTCGTAGGAATAGGTTATAGTGTCATCTGTCCTATACCTATTGTCTACTTGACGAGTAGGGCTACTGATACCTTTCTCTTCGACGTGGACAGACATTTAGTTAAGTTAGTATAGATACATAGTTACAGTGTTGGTTGGAGTACAGTTAGCATTGTGATTGGGAAGTGCATATCTATACTGATACTAAGTTACACTAAGCATGGCTACTCGTACTTTAGATTTAGCTAAGGTGCGGGCATCTGCAACTGAGATGGGATTGGAAGGTGAGGAGTTCAAAGCCTATGTACTGGAAGTAGAGAGAAACTTCAGAGCAGAAGAGAGGGAGCGAAGAAAGTCAGAAATTGAGCTTGAAGCTCGAAATGTAGCACCGTATCAAAATACACAAGAGCCTGGTCACTCTTCTATCGCATAAGTGACCCACACACTGATATGTCACCTACAAAATGAGCGGTTGCTCCACATGAACACAACATGTCACTGGCAAAGTCTATCAGGTGAATAAACACTTCACCTTATTTCCATGTCCTTGGATCAATAGATCTTCACACAGTCTCATGTAAGTACCCTGATCGATGGGTATCACGCACAACCTAGCATACACTGTCAACAGTTCACCACGTTGGAATGAGGTAGCTCCCTACCTTAACAAACATGTCACTCTGGTGTTCCCACCACTAATGTAATCAATGTCTTAGGTCACTGGACCACCTGTTGGCTTCAAAAAGGTAAACCAATGTAGAAACACTATTCAAGCATAAATGATACACGGTGTCCCATGACAACCCAGCCGGGCCGGAAGCATAACAGAGTCCATGATGACCGGTAACAATGCTCACTTTGCTCAACTTGAAAGTTCATGACCTTGCAATCACCAAGGTTTACACTGAGTTTGAATTTCACCAGTGCTTCACTGGCTAGAATCACCAGACGTTTCAGTGTTGGATCCTCTCGGGATCGGATGCCACTCGTCGGACTCTTGACGGAGGTCCTAACCTAGACCTACCGACATCTTCAGCACTCAGCTCCTTCCAACATTGATCTCGCAGAATCAGAAGACCACTCCCAGTATGGCCTCAATCAACTTCTTGATAGGCACTGGAGTGAGTAGGCCCATAGAGCTCATGGTGAAGCTCTTGAATCTTCTTCAGTATATCAATAACAGATCCTGAAACACGGAGAGGTTGGTGTGAGTACTCAACTACAACAAAGACTAACAGCATCTCCACCATGTCACCTGCCTCTCAGACATACCTCATGTCTACCAACATGAGTATGAAATCATCACATCATAGATCTACTAGTAATCATAATGTATAGGCATAATGATGTTAGAGACAGCAATAGCCCACCTGTTCAGTCAGTCAAGTAACACTTCTGGGCTACAAATAACCCCTAGCACCAGAGTCGACTGTATGACTCTGTCAAAGCATCTTTCGCCTGGTGCCAGACCAATCCGGTTTCACCTCCCATCATCAATCAACATATACACCTTCTTCCCTTTCAGTGTAGTGATTACTTTATCGAGAAGGTGTCCAGGCTCTTGTGTATTTTGATACGGTGCTACATGTACTTTTTCTGCAAGTGGGAGACCGCTAATGTTCTAGGGTCGGCCCAGACTTCATCAGAAGTGTGACGAGGGAAAGAGTACGACAGCAAGGAAGGATTCCTTGTTCATCGGTGCAGTGTCAGTCAGGCAGTGGTACTGCGCTGGATCAGCCCGTGAGAGGTTCTCTGTGTGAAGAGGGAACTTTGGAGAGGCAGCAGACCTTGGAGTTCCGGTCCACTGGAGGAGCCTGGGTGAGTCGCTACCACGACTGGACAACCGCACGAGCTATCGTCCGCCTCCATGATGAAGAATACTCATCTGCATAGCTGATCTTGTACATAGTCTCTTCTAGTCTGGCTTTCAGCCATCCTTCTCTGTGTTGTGGTTGACTTAGTTCAGAATAAAATTTTTGTTCTCTTAGCTATGACTTTGTGCAGTGATATGACTGATGTCTTGTCCGAGCCCCCTTGGGGTAGGGAACCCTAGGTGAGGGAGGGGAGGTCCAGCTGTCCCGGCTTGTGTGGGGCCTGGTAGATGTAGAGTGCTATTGAGGTGGTTGGAGCAAAGGCTGGGGATAATTATCTATCGTGGCAAACCAGTCCAAGCCCCGGCGGTCTTGTCACAAGATAGAGTGGCATCCGATCCCGAGAGGATCCAACACTGAAACGTCTGGTGATTCTAGCCAGTGAAGCACTGGTGAAATTCAAACTCAGTGCAAGTATTGTACAGAATGAGTATGCGGCCCGCGCTCGTCATTTTTTCAGTTATCTGGCCCGCCGAGCAAAAAGTCTGGTGACCCCTGGTCTATGAGAACATGGGTCTAACACAATATACTCATGCGCCTTAATGTGTTTAAATGGGCTCCTTACTTCGCTTACACTGCCCCTTACGCTTTAATGTGTGTAAATGGGCTCCTTACTTCGCTTACACTGCCCCATACGCCTTAATGTGTGTAAATGGGCTCCTTACTTCGCTTACAGTGCCCCATACGCCTTAATGTGTGTAAATGGGCTCCTTACTTCGCTTACACTGCCCCACACGCCTTAATGTGTGTAAATGGGCTCCTTGCTTCGCTTACACTGCCCCATACGCCTTAATGTGTGTAAATGGGCTCATTACTTCGCTTACACTGCCCCATACGCCTTAATGTGTGTAAATGGGCTCCTTACTTCGCTTACACTGTCCCATACGCCTTAATGTGTGTAAATGGGCTCCTTACTTCGCTTACACTGCCCCATGCGCCTTAATGTGTGTAAATGGGCTCCTTACTTCGCTTACACTGCCCCATACGCCTTAATGTGTGTAAATGGGCTCCTTACTTCGCTTACACTGCCCCAATGTGTGTAAATGGGCTCCTTACATCGCTTACACTGCCCCGTACGCCTTAATGTGTGTAAATGGGCTCATTACTTCGCTTACACTGCCTCATACGCCTTAATGTGTGTAAATGGGCTCCTTACTTCGCTTACACTGTCCCATACGCCTTAATGTGTGTAAATGGGCTCCTTACTTCGCGTGCACTGCCCCTTACGCCTTAATGTGTGTAAATGGGCTCCTTACTTCGCTTACACTGCCCCTTACGCCTTAATGTGTGTAAATGGGCTCCTTACTTCGCTTACACTGCCCCATGCGCCTTAATGTGTGTAAATGGGCTCCTTACTTCGCTTACACTGCCCCATACGCTCGAAATGTTCTTGGACAATGTGGGCAAAGAATGCTTGACGTTCCCGGAGGGGCTCTACAGCTGTGGGTTTTTTCCAGTTCTTTTTTTATTTTTATTTTTACAACTCTTGCAGTCTTGTTTATCACAACGCAACTCGCCGTAAAAGACTCATTTAGGGAGTCTGTGACCTGACACGCGAGTCAAGTGACCAGTCCATCGAATTTGATTCTTCATTAGTAGAGTGTGGATACTGGGCATGGACGCTCTTTATAAGACTTCGGTGTCTGGAATCTGTCTTGCCATTTGATCTGCAATAGCTTTCTAAGGCAGACTGTGTAGAAGTGGTAATTAGTCCAGGTTTCACAAGCATATAGCAGTGTGGATAATACGACTGCTTTGTAGACTTTCAGCGTTGTTTGCAGACTTATTCCATTTCTGTCCCACACGTTTTTGTACAGTCTGCCAAGGGCCGCTTTGATGAAGTCTGAAGACGCACAAAACACCACCGACAGAAGTGGATCAAGCGCTCACTGAAAATCCCGTTTGGATGTAACGATAAAACAAAAGCAATGTTTAAAAAAGGCCGGTATGGCGTTGACCACATCATCCCTCGAGTGACCATTGGTCTATGACAGGGGCCATCAAACTACGGCCCGCGGGCCGGATCCGGCCCGCGACGTCATTTCATCCGGCCTGCCGACGGTACTCGAAAATGCTTGATATAACGTATGGAACTCGAGGCGTTGTGATACAATTTAAATGTCAATATTATGTTTAGAATAATAGATGATCTCCACACGAAATCAGTATCAACATCTAGAGAAATTAACAGCGCATTAAAAATGATAATTGTCAAATACTACGTATATTCAACGCTACTGTATGGCGCGGACACCTGGACATTGAACAAGCAACTAGAAAGTCGCATAGAAGCCCTGAAGATGTGGATATACAGACGAATAGGTCGTATTTCATGGAAACAAAAACAATCAAATGCAGAGGTTCTAGAAAAACCGGGAATGAAGAGAGAGTTGATGAAAGAAATAAAGAGGAGGCAAGTGAAATATTTCGGCCACGTTAAAAGACAAGATACTCATATAAACAATACTGGAGGGCAAGGTTGAGGGCAAGAGAGCAAGAGGCAGACAACGATACAAGTGGGAAGATAACATCAAGAGATGGACGAACACAAGCCTGATATAATGTGCAGTCAAGGCGAGAGACAGTGTCTGAGATCCATTGTAGCCAACCTTCATTGTGGAGACGGAACCTGATTGATTAATTGATTTACACGTGTGGAGACCGCCTGGCTACTATGTGTCTTAAATTTACAATTTTCAATTATAAATTATTGTATCTAGATGTTCTTGTTTATTGTAATGTTTACTTATTTCGCACCATCCCAGGTCCTTCCCCGGCTCGATGTAGCGCCGCCTAAGCTCTGACATTACCATGGTTTCAAGAGCAACACACACAAACACACACACACACACACACACAAACGCACACACACACACACACACACACACACACACACACACACACACACACACACACATATCTTTCCCTCCCCCAGATGTGTCCGGCTGTCAACACAAATCCAATGTTCCAGAAATACTTACTTGGTCAGGTCTTAGTCAGATATGACTGAGCTACCGTATAACAGTAGACGGTACTACCTGGTTTCTGTTAGCGCCGAACGTTGGGCGGCGCTTACCAAACCCGACACCCCACATTGTGCCAACGGCTTCGGGCGGAAGAGCGCAATTGGGAGGGTACAAGCCTTACCCTGGTGCGAGGAAATGCAAGCTAAAGACAAAATTGTCATGACAGGGCAGACCAGGCCCTAAGCCTTGGTTGGCGACTGGTCTAGGATCGAAGCTCCGACAGGCGGACAGTTAGAGCATTGCTTTGCTGATCCGGCAGCTTCTGCAGCTTGTCTTGTTCCAGATGTAGGGGTGTTACCTTTCCTCTGGAGTGAACTAGGCAGGCCGAGAGAGGGATCATGCTGCATGGGCAACACATGATCTCTATATTTTAGCCCAGGCTTTGTGCTATGGAGAGGCAATAACTCCGTCCCTGGTCTTAACTGGTCTCGGAATCAAAGCGAGAGGCAACTGTTACGGGTTATAAGTCCTTGTCAGTTGGCGTAGACATGGGGCGCCACGCGTTGCCTCTGACGGTGGGAGGACACCTATAGGTGTCACTGATCAGCTACCGCCCGCCTCAAGCTGGGCAGCCCCCAGCCAATTGGGTGCTGATCCGCCACAGCCTGCCTGCTTCAATGGGTGCTTGGGGCTAGGACAAAATCTGAATTGCAGGCTGTAAAACCAATGCACCAGGTACAAACAAAAATAAAAATAGAAACCTCAAGCTACGGCTTGCAACCTGGAATGTGAGGAACCATGTGGTCCAGGATTTTCCACTGACTTGACCAATATTGACGATGTGAGAAAAAACGGCTGTGATTGATGCCGAACTCAATCGTCTTAACATTGATATTGCTGGCCTGCAGGAGACTCGCCTCGCTGAGGAAGGGTCACTCAGGGAAAACAACTACACCTTTTTCTGAAGGGTAGAGGGGCAGGCAGAAAAAAGGCAACACGGTGTGGGCTTTGCAGTGAAGAATTCGCTACTGGGAATGATTGAAATTCCAGCAGGAGGAAATGAAAGACTATTATCCCTGAGCTTGGCAACCTCTTGTGGGTTTGCCACCATTATTACTGCATATGCACGACACTCGATTCCTCTGATGATGTGAAGGATTTGTTCTATGGGGAGTTAGACTCCATGATCAAGGCAGTTCCAAAATCTGACTACATTTATATGCTCGGCGATTTCAATGCTCGTGTGGGCAAGGACTCGAGTTCATGGCCAGTGTCCCTTGGGAAAATACAACATCGGTCGCATGAATGAAAATGGGCAAAGGCTGCTGGAGCATTGCACCAGTAATGACCTATGTATTACAAACTCTTTTTTTAAAACAAAAGAGATGCATAAGGTCACATGGAAACATCCAAGATCCGGCCATTGGCACCAGCTGGACTTCATCATCACACGGAGACAACATCTGAACCATATATCATTGACTCGTAGCTACCACAGTGCTGACTGTGATACAGATCATTCTTTGGTTGTTGCAAGAGTTAGACTGAGACCAAAGAGAATCTACACAGCTAAACACAAAATCTAGCCCCAGGATTAATATTATTACACTCACGATCCTGAAAAGTGCTTTCAGTTTCAACAGCAACTGGAAGACGCTTTCACTGATACACCAGAAAATTGTACAGTAAATGAAAAAGTGGGGTCAAATTAAGGAAACTCTTTATAAAACTGCCGTAGAGGTTTACGGCACTGTGGATCATAAGAGGCAGGACTGGTTTGCGGCCAACAGCGAGACTCTGCAGCCCTTGATTGATAAGAAGAAGAAAGCTCTCTTAAGAAACAAGGAAAGACCAACGCGTAACACTCTGAGTGAACTAAGGCAAGCTAGGAAGGATGTGCAAAAAGGCTGCCAGGCAGTGTGCAAATGATTATTGGATCAAGTAATGTGAGTCCATTCAAATCGCAAGTGATAAGGGAGACATAAGAAGCATGTATGAAGGAATAAAGAAAGCCTGTGGTCCAGTGATAAAAAAAAGTGCACCATTGAAAACCTTGACTGGAGAAGTCATCACTGATAAGAAACAGCAGATGTACAGATGGGTAGAGCACTATTTGGAGCTTTACTCAAGTGAGACCAAACTAGCGGATGATGCCCTTAACGCCATAGAGGCTCTACCAACTCTGACCACCTGGACACACTTCCCACCATAACAGAAGTTAAGTGTGCCTATAAATGACTTGCATCTGGCAAGCTCCAGGTAAGGATGGGATTCCAATAGAGGTTATCCAGGAGTGGGCAAGACACACTCACTATACAGATCCACCAGCTAATAGAGCTATGCTGGCGAGAAGGACAAGTCCCACAGGATTTCAAAGATTCAAGCATCATAACACTGTACAAGAACAAGGGCGATCGGAGCGACTGCAACAACAATAGGGGTATCTCACTTCTGTGTATTGTTGGAAAAGTATTTGCCAGAATTGTTCTGCGCTGACTTCAAGTCTAGGAGATCAAGTCTACCCCGAATTCACAGTGTGGCTTTCGACAGAACCGGTCTACCACTGATATGATATTCTCATTGCGACAAATGCAAGAAAAATGCCGTGAACAGAATCAACCACTGTTTATTGCCTTCATCGACCTCACAAAGGCATTTGATTTGGTCAGTCGTGAGGGTCTGTTCAAGGCACTAAGAAGATTGGCTGCCCACCAACTCTTCTGTCCAGTTGTGGAATCGTTCCACACAGGCATGAAGGGTATAATCAAGTTTGATGGTGCAACTTCTGAAGAATTTGAAATCAAGAGTGGAGTTAAGCAAGGTTGTGTACTAGCTCCCACCCTCTTTGGAATATACTTTTCACTTCTACTGAAATATGCATTTCGTGATCAGGATGGTGGTATATACATTCACTCACGCTCAGATGGCGGCCTCTACAATGCTCAGAGATTGAAGGCTAAGACCAAAATTAGGAGGGTACTGATCAGAGAGTTGCTTTTTGCAGATGATGCTGCAGTTACGACCCACTCTGAGGAAGAATTGCAATGTCTACTATCTGCATTCTCCAATGCTTGTTCTGAATTTGGTTTAACAATTAGCAAAAAGAAGACACAGATTATGTCACAAGGTGCACATGGGATACCATCAGTCTTTATTGACGACGCCGAACTAGAGATAGTAGACCATTTTACATATCTAGGATCAGTGGTAAATGGCAAATTATCTCTAGATCAGGAAATCAACATCCGGATTGGTAAGGCAGCAACAACAATGAACAGGTTAAGAAAAAGAGTCTGGGAGAACAGGAAGCTTACTGCCAAAACAAAAGTCCTTGTCTATCAAGCCTGTGTCCTTAGTACTCTTCTCTATGGCAGTGAAACCTGGACAACTTACTCACACCAAGAGAACAATTTAAAACAGCTTTCATATGCGGTGTCCTGCGAAGAATTCTTGGTATTAAGTGGCAAGACAAAATCACAAATATTTAAGTATTGGAAAGATCAGGTTGTGTGACAGTTTATTCCATGCTCAGTCTTCGTAGACTTAGATGGATAGGACATCTTAGGAGGGATGGATATGGTAGATACCAAAGGATATCTTTTTGGTGAATTACAGATGGTAAGAGATCTCAGGGTCGGCCTCTACTACGATACAAAGATGTGTGTAAGCGGGACATGATTGATACAGGCATTGATAATGCACATTGGGAGCAAGTCGCCGCTGAACGTGTTGCATGGAGGGCAAATATCAGAAATGGAATAAAGTCAAAGGAGAAAATTATTGCAGAAAAGGCACACACCAAGCGTTTGAGACGTAAGATGGTGCATGATGGTGGAAATGACCACGTGTTCACATGCACCCACTGTGAACGGACATTTACAGCGCAAATTGGCCTTATCAGTCACACTCGCTACCGCCATAGTTAAAAGTTATTATGCCTTTTTAAAGCACAAACTATCGTCTGTCAAGACGGCAAGGTGCCAGTGCAACAAGGATTTCTATGTTTGACAGTAATAGGTCAGTGAACTACAAGTGTGAATAGAGGCAATAAAGTAGCAAACATAGCATAAAAATACAATAGAATCCTCGTGTTATTACGAAAATATCCTCAGTTCAGAAGAATTCCCCGGTCAAGGTGTTAATCGAGCTGGTCGCTAGCTACAGTTGAAGCTCACTGATCTGCAAGCAAAGGACTTTTTGAAAGAGATCTTTCCTTTTCATCTCTCTATGCAATTTGCAGAAATTTCCCTGTGTTTTATCTCCTCTAATCTCATTCATAAAGTGTTCCTTTTTCGCTCTTATGGGCTCTGTTGCACAGCGCTTGAATTCTCCACCTTGGCTTTCTTTTCTTGCGAAGCTTGATCCATTTCCTCTTGTGAGCTTTGGGGTGTCCAAAACTCTTCTGTAACTCCTTACGCCTTAATGTGTGTAAATGGGTTCCTTACTTCGCTTACACTGTCCCATACGCCTTAATGTGTGTAAATGGGCTCCTTACTTCGCTTACACTGCTCCATACGCCTTAATGTGTGTAAATATGCTCCTTACTTCGCTTACACTGTCCCATACTCCTCAATGTGTGTAAATGGGTTCCTTACTTCGCTTACACTGCTTACACTTCACAATTGTTTAACTATAATTGTTCACTATATATGTGTGTGCGTGTGAGAGCGAGAGAGAGAGAGAGAGAGAGAGAGAGAGAGAGAGAGAGAGAGAGAGAGAGAGAGAGAGAGAGAGAGAGAGAGAGAGAGAGAGAGAGAGAGAAAGTGGGTGTCAGAGAGAGGGAGAAAGTGAATGTTTGTGTGCGCACGTGCATGCGTGTGTGTGGAGAGAGTGATTGAGTGAGAAATGGTGGGGGAATGTGTCAGTGCATGCATTCGTACGTGTATGTGTGAGAGTGAGTGAGGGAGTGTGTGCGTGCGTGCATGCATTCATGCGTACGTGTATGTGTGAGAGAGTGTGATTGAGAGAGTGAGTGTGTGTGTGTGTATGTAAAGGATTGTGTGTGAGAGAGTGAGACAGTGAGAGAGTTGATGTGTTAGTGTGTGTGTGTGAGCGCGCGCATGCGTTTGAGTGTGTGTATATGAAAGAATACAGAGAGAGAGAGAGAGAGAGAGAGAGAGAGAGAGAGAGAGAGAGAGAGAGAGAGAGAGAGAGAGAGAGAGAGAGAGAGAGCTGAGAAGATGCATGTCATGTAACACGCATGTTATGTAACACGTGAATCCATATGTTTGTGTATTCCCATCTGTCATATTATCAGTTAAATACCACTTTATTTTATCATGCATAATATAAACTCATGTTCATTACTGTAGTTTGAGTGAGAGAGTCAGTGAGTGTGAATGAGAGACAGAATGAGTGAGCGGGAGAGTGAATGAGTGAGCGGGAGAGTGAATGAGTGAGCATGAGAGTGAATGTGTGAGTGCGAGAGTGAATGAGTGAGCGCGAGAGTGAATGAGTGAGCGCGAGAGTGAATGAGTGAGCGCGAGAGTGAATGAGTGAGCGTGAGAGTGAATGAGTGAGCGCGAGAGTGAATGCGTGAGCGCGAGAGTGAATGAGTGAGCATGAGAGTGAATGAGTGAGCGTGAGAGTGGATGAGTGAGCGCGAGAGTGAATGAGTGAGCATGAGAGTGAATGAGTGAGCGTGAGAGTGAATGAGTGAGCGTGAGAGTGAATGAGTGAGCGTGAGAGTGAATGAGTGAGCGCGAGAGTGAATGAGTGAGCGCGAGAGTGAATGAGTGAGCGCGAGAGTGAATGAGTGAGCGTGAGAGTGAATGAGTGAACGCGAGAGTGAATGAGTGTGAGAGTGAATGAGTGAGCGCAAGAGTGAATGAGTGAGCGTGAGAGAGAGAGAGAGAGTGTGTGTGTGTGGTGTGTGTGGTGTGTATGTGGTGTGTGTGTGTGTGTATGTGTGTGTGTGTGTGTGTGTGTGTGTGTGTGTGTGTGGGAGCATCACTATTTTTACATCACATACTTTTTATGTACACATTTTTCTCCATGTTTAACATTTTTATGAGACTGCTCATGACAATTGTCAGTGTATGTGTGTGAATAAAGTGTGGGAGGTTGTTCATACTAGTTTCACTGCTAACCTGAGACATTTTGTATGTGCCTAGATGTGAGGAGGTGTGAGTGTGTGTGGAGGATGTGTGTAAGTGTGGGGATATGTGTTTGATGGGGATGTGTGGGTGGGGATTTGCGTTTGGATGGGTTGGGGTGTGTGGTTTTGGTGGGTAGTGATATTTCTGGGTGTTGGTGGGATGTGTGGATGGATGTGTGGGGGTGAAAGTAGGGGTGTGGGAATGGGTGTGGGGGATGTGTATATGGGTGGAGGATATGTGTATGGGATGGATGCGGGGGGTGTGTGTTTATGTGGATGGAGATGTGTGGATGGTTTGAGGAAGTATGTGTGGGTGGCGGGGTTGTGTGGGTAGGGGATTGTGTTGGGTGGATTGGGGATGCAAGGACGGGTGGGGAGAAGTGTATGGTGTGTGGGTGTGAGATATGTGTGCGGTGTGTTGGTGCGGGATGTGTGCATGATGTGTGGGTGGAGGGTATGTTTGTGGTGGTATGGGTGAGGATATGTGTGTGGGTGGAGGATAGTGGGTGGTGTGGGGGATGTGTGTGATGGGTGCGGGGAATGTGTGTATGGGTGGGGTATATGTGGGGGTGAGTAGGGGATGTGTGGTGGTTGGGGGAAGTATGTGGGGGTGTGTGGGTGGGAAATGTGTGCGTGGATGGGGAATGAGTGGGTGAGGGTGTGTGAGTGGCTTAGGGTTGTGTAGGTCGGAGAGGGAGTTGTATGTGTCGGGATGGGATGTGTGAGTGGGTGGAGGATGTGTGTGGGTAGGGGTATTGTGATCGTGAGATGTTTGGTTGGGGGTGGGTGGGTGGGTGGGGGTGTGGGTGCGTAGTGGAGGATGTATGCGTGAGTGAGTGTGTGTTGGTGGACGGGTAGGGAATGCGTGTGTGGGTGGGGAGAGGTGTGTGGTGTGTTGGTTGGGGATATTGTGTGGGTGAGGTATGTGTGTGTTTTGTGGTGTGTGAGTGGGGGTATGTGGGGTGGATGGGTAAGGGTATCTGTGTGGGTGTTGGTGGGAATATTGTGTGGTATCTGGTTGGGGGATATGTGTGTGGTGTGTAAGTGGAGATGTGTTGGTGAGGGATATGTGTGTGTATGTGTGGTGCGTGGGTTGGGAATATTGCGTGGTAGGGGGTGTATGTGATGTGCGGGTGGGGGATTGGGTTAAGGCATGTGTGGGTGGGTGGAAGTTGTATGTGTGGGTGGTGGGGTGTGTGTGAGTGGTTTGGGGATGTATGGGTGGTTAGGGAGATGTGTGTGTGTGTGTGGGGGGGGGGGGGTAGGGACATGTCAGTTGGTTGGGATGTGTGTGTATGGTTTGGGGATGTGTGAGTGGATGTGCGATGTGTGGGTTGGTGGGGGATTGTGTGCGTGGGGAGGGGAATATGTGGTCGATGGAGATGTGGCTGGGGGATGGGTGGTTTGAGGTGTGGGTGGGGAGATGATGTGTGGGTTAGGATGTTGATGGGCGTGGGATGTGTGGGTTAGTGGGGGAATGTTTGTGGGTGGCGAGTGTGTTTTGGTTGGGGGATCAGATGAGGGTAGTGTGTGTGGGTGGGGGATGTGCGCGAGGGGGATGGGTCGGTTGGTGGGGTATGTATGTGTCCCTGGTGTGCATGTGTGTGGGTAGGTGGGGGTGTGTGTGTGTGGGTGGGGTGATGTATGGATAAGTGGGAGATGGGCCTCATAACATGTTAATAAGCCTTGTTTATGTTTACAACATTCATTTATCAATGTTTATTTTTCTTCCTATGTAAATGTATAATGCTCTTGATGAATGAAAGACGAGTGATTGCAAGGGCCGAATGTAAGACGGGCCTGCGCGTCCAATTTGTGACCCTAATAAAGTTGATTTGATTTGATTTTGATTTGATTTATACTGCTCCATACGCCTTAATGTGTGTAAATGGGCTCCTTACTTCGCTTACACTGCCCCATACGCTCGAAATGTTCTTGGACAATGTGGGCAAAGAATGCTTGACGTTCCCGGAGGAGGCTCTACAGCTGTGGGTTTTTTCCAGTTCTTTTTTTATTTTTTTTTCATTTTTACAACTCTTGCAGTCTTGTTTATCACAACGCAACACTCCGTATAAAAAACTCATTTAGGGAGTCTGTGACCTGACATGCGAGTCAAGTGACCAGTCCATCGAATTTGATTCTTCATTAGTAGAGTGTGGATACTGGGCATGGACGCTCTTTATAAGACTTCGGTGTCTGGAATCTGTCTTGATATTTGATCTGCAATAGCTTTCTAAGGCAGACTGTGTAGAAGTGGTAATTAGTCCAGGTTTCACAAGCATATAGCAGTGTGGATAATACGGCTGCTTTGTAGACTTTCAGCGTTGTTTGCAGGCTTATTCCATTTCTGTCCCACACGTTTTTGTACAGTCTGCCAAGGGCCGCTTTGATGAAGTCTGAAGACACACAAAACACCACCGACTGAAGTGGATCAAGCGCTCACTGAAAATCCCGTTTGGATGTAACGATAAAACAAAAGCAACGTTTAAAAAAAGCCGGTATGGCGTTGACCACATCATCCCTCGAGTGACCATTGGTCTATGACAGGGGTCACCAAACTACGGCCCGCGGGCCGGATCCGGCCCGCGACGTCATTTCATCGGGCCCGCCGACGGTACTCGAAGATGCTTGATATAACGTATGGAACTCGAGGCGTTGTGATACAATTTAAATGTCAATATTATGTTTAGAATAATAGATGATCTCCACACAAAATCAGTATTAACATCTAGAGAAATTAACAGCGCATTAAAAATGATAATTGTCAAATGCTACGTATATTCAACACTACTGTATGGCGCGGAAGCTTGGACATTGAACAAGCAACTAGAAAGTCGCATAGAAACCCTGGAGATGTGGATATACAGACGAATAGGTCGTATTTCATGGAAACAAAAACAATCAAATGCAGAGGTTCTAGAAAAACCGGGAAGGAAGAGAGAGTTGATGAAAGAAATAAAGAGGAGGCAAGTGAAATATTTCGGCCACGTTAAAAGACATGATACTCATATAAACCATACTGGAGGGCAAGGTTGAGGGCAAGAGAGCAAGAGGCAGACAACGATACAAGTGGGAAGATAACATCAAGAGATAGGACGAACACAAGCCTGATATAATGTGCAGTCAAGGCGAGAGACAGTGTCTGAGATCCATTGTAGCCAACCTTCATTGTGGAGACGGAACCTGATTGATTAATTGATTTACACGTGTGGAAACCGCCTGGTTACTATGTGTCTTAAATTTACAATTTTCAATTATAAATTATTGTATCTAGATGTTCTTGTTTATTGTAATGTTTACTTATTTCGCACCATCCCAAGTCCTTCCCCGGCTCGTTGTAGCGCCGCCTACGCTCTGACATTACCATGGTTTCAAGAGCAACACACAAACACAAACACCCACATGCACACACACACACACACACCTTTCCCTCCCCCAGACGCGTCCGGCTGTCAACACAATTCCAATGCTCCAGAAATACTTACTTAGTTTTGCCAGTCATTCATGTTATGGGTATGTAACAAAGATTTCTATGCTTGACAGTGATGGGTAAGTGAACTACAAGTGTGAATAGAGGCAATAAAGTAGCAAACATAGCATAAAAATACTACAGAATCCTCGTGTTATTACGAAAATATCCCCAGCTCAGAAGAATTCCCCGGTCAAGGTGTTAATCGAGCTGGTCGCTAGCTACAGTTGAAGCTCACTGATCTGCAAGCAAAGAACTTTTTGAAAGAGATCTTTCCTTTCCATCTGTCTATGCAATTTGCAGAAATTTCCCTGTGTTTTATCTCCTCTAATCTCATTCATAAAGTGTTCCTTTTTCGCTCTTATGGGCTCTGCAGCGCTTGAAATCCTCCACCCTGGCTTTCTTTTCTTGCGAAGCTTGATCCATTTCCTCTTGTGAGTTTTGGGGTGTCCGCCGCACTTTCTGTAACTGTTTAACTGCTGCTCTCTTGGATTTCCATGCACGTTCTACCTCAGAGGTCCACAAAGGAGGCTGCACGTAAGTAGGTTTGCTAGTGACACTGCATGCCCTCTATCTGAGACGACCCATAAGGGTGTATTCCCTCTCATATTTAAAGGGCTGAGGTGCTCTAACAGCGTTGGTCTTGTTGGACTTTGATATCAATAGTGAACAGGGTAGATGGTCACTCCCATGATCACACAGGATAGTCCATTTAACATTCAATACTGCCGACTGGGTGACAAATGCCAGGTCAATAGTCGTATCCACATCACCAGGTCTCATCCCCATTCTAGTTGGCCTCCCATCGTTTATGCAGACTACTTCTGAATCCACCATGGCTTCCGCAAGGGCATTTCCCTGTCGGTTTTCCCCGGTATTGTCCCACTCTCTGTTTCGTACATTAAAGTCGCCACATCGCACATTGAGCAGCCTACTGCCTGGGATGTCCTCCAGCTCCATAAGCTAGTCCCGTCGTTCCTTTGTAACAAAAGAATCAACCGCGGCATATACATTTATTAAGTTTCAGCTCAGACCCATAAAGGTCTTGTGGTGCTCACTGAACAATAGGATTGTTAAAGCTCTCCCAAGCCTCTCTATAAATGGTAGAAATTTGATTAGAGAAAGCAGACTGCAGTACCTGGGAATCACTTTTGATAGAAGCCTGTCCTTTAGGGATCAACTCAACTCACCTCCCACATAATTTCCAGATAATTCTAAATAATGTTGGTACTTATTTTAATTAGGCTGGATCGGCCCCAGAATTGTCCTGGTCGATAAACCTGCTGTTGGATCGCTGTCTAGGTAGGCAAGCTTACTAACAACGATGTGATTTAGTCAAAGGGCGGCAACCTTCTCTTTTATAGATGTTTGGTTCTATAGAGCCTAAATATGTCATATTCAAAGCATCATTTTATTGTTAGAAATACTTTGATTTCTTAAAATCTGCGATCAGAGTCTAGATAAAACTCTTTGAATATAAGTAAAACCTATAGAATGTTACACATCTGCTTGTAACGTATTGTACAAATATAAACAAGCTTACATTAAGTTCCCTGTAGTTGATGTTTAGTTTTATGAAGGCGCAATATGAGCTGGACTTCATAGTTAGGATTTCTCTTGAAGGGGAATTGGTATGGCCGATAGAGGCCGCCAAACCCTATATGTTCTGAATATATTGTATGAGTGCGGATGTCCAAGAAAGAAGGCATGACACAAACTTTGCACTGAACAAGATCATGTATTGTTTTTTCTCTAACTGCGTAGATAGATAGATAGATGGATGGATGGATGGGTGGATGGGTGGATGGATGGATGGATGGATAGATAGATAGATAGATAGGTAGGTAGGTAGGTATATAGATAGATAGATGGATGGATAGTTGGGTGGATAGTTGGGTGGATGGGTGGATAGTTGGGTGGATGGATGGATGGATGGATAGGAATGTAGGTAGGTACATACGTAGACAGGTAGGTAAGCAGTTAAATATTCAGACAACTAGGTATGTATGCATGAAGGTATGAACACCTTAGGACAGACAAGCAAATAAGCCGATTGGTAGGTATTACCAGTGAGTTGAAATCAACACCTTAAAAGTGTGATAGATAGTTAGTTAGTTAGTTAGTTAGTCGACAGATCATCCTCATTGCACATCGAACCATTCAGTCCATAAGTGCTCGGATCCCCTCCTCAGCAAATCCCGTAACGTGTAGCGGCTAACGACGCCAGTTCTGTGTTGGTTTATCAATCTTTGAAAAAACGTAAACACAGACTGAGAAAACCACACACGCTGCTGAAAATTCACTCAAGGATGGCTTCGCTCGATGCACGAACTCCGTAGCACCCGCGCAGATCTTGAGTAGAAACTCCTGGTTTTACATCCTGGCACACCAATTACACGCAAGAGATGAATAAATCCATCCCCTACGCGAAAAAGTTAACGAACACAAAACAACACGACCGTCCGTCGCCATCTTGAAACCGGAAGATTCAAATGTGTGATAGACATGACAATAACCATGCCATTGTCTTGTAGCCTGTCAATATTGTTATTGAGGATGTCAGGGCGAACACTGTGGCATAACGACAGTTTAAAGATGGTCGCCCATCTTGTGACATTCACCAAAGGGGAAAAGCATTTTCTTATCCGTGTTTTGGTTAGCTTTGGGGTGAAACCTGTAGAAATTCATCGGCGAACCAATCTGAGCCATTATACATGGACACGCGTTAGATAGCTAGTGGATTGGTTTGCTGGTTGTGTGGTTGGTTGGCTAGTTGGCTCGTTCGTTCCTTCATTAGTTAGTTAGTTAGTCTAGTTATCTATCTACCTATTTACCTACCTATTTAACTACCTACCTACCTTCCTATATGTCTGTCTGTCGGGTATACGCGATATACGGGATTACGAACCGCGTCCGTAAGACCTTCGCCACGGAGTCCGGTGCAAGTATTGTACAGAATGAGTATGCGGCCCGCGCTCGTCATTTCAGTTATCTGGCCCGCCGAGCAAAAGTCTGGTGACCCCTGGTCTATGAGAACATGAGGTCTAACAGCAATATACTCATGCGCCTTAATGTGTTTAAATGGGCTCCTTACTTCGCTTACACTGCCCCTATGCCTTTAATGTGTGTAAATGGGCTCCTTACTTCGCTTACACTGCCCCATACGCCTTAACTGTGTGTAAATGGGCTCCTTACTTCGCTTACAGCTGCCCCATACGCCTTAACGTGTGTAAATGGGCTCCTTACATCGCTTACACTGCCCCATACGCCTGAATGTGTGTAAATGGGCTCCTTACATCGCTTACACTGCCCCATACGCCTGAATATGTGTAAATTGGCTCCTTACATCGCTTACACTGCCCCATACGCCTGAATGTGTTGTAAATGGGCTCCTACTTCGCTTACACTGTCCCATACGCCTTAATGTGTGTAAAATGGGCTCCTTACTTCGCTTACACTGCCCCATACGATTTAACGTGTGTAAATGGGCTCCTTACTTCGCTTACACTGCCCCATACGCCTTAATGTGTGTAAATGGGCTCCTTACTTCGCTTACACTGCCCCATACGCCTGAATGTGTGTAAATGGGCTCCTTACTTCGCTTACACTGCCCATTACGCCTTAATGTGTGTAAATGGGCTCCTTACTTCGCTTACACTGCCCATACGCCTTAATGTGTGTAAATGGGCTCCTTACTTCGCTTACACTGCCCCATACGCCTTAATGTGTGTAAATGGGCTCCTTACTTCGCTTACACTGCCCCATACGCCTTAATGTGTGTAAATGGGCTCCTTACTTCGCTTACACTGCCCATACGCCTTAATGTGTGTAAATGGGCTCCTTACTTCGCTTACACTGCCCCATACGCCTTAATGTGTGTAAATGGGCTCCTTACTTCGCTTACACTGTCCCATACGCCTTAATGTGTGTAAATGGGCTCCTTACTTCGCTTACACTGCTCCATACGCCTTAATGTGTGTAAATAGGCTCCTTACTTCGCATACACTGCCCCATACGCCTTAATGTGTGTAAATGGGTTCCTTACTTCGCTTACACTGCCCCATACGCCTTAATGTGTGTAAATAGGCTCCTTACTTCGCTTACACTGCCCCATACGCCTTAATGTGTGTAAATGGGCTCCTTACTTCGCTTACACTGTCCCATACGCCTTAATATGTGTAAATGGGTTCCTTACTTCGCTTACACTGTCCCATACGCCTTAATGTGTGTAAATGGGCTCCTTACTTCGCTTACACTGCCCCATACGCCTTAATGTGTGTAAATAGGCTCCTTACTTCGCTTACACTGTCCCATACGCCTCAATGTGTGTAAATGGGTTCCTTACTTCGCTTACACTGCTTACACTTCGCAATTGTTTAACTATAATTGTTCACTATATATGTGTGTGCGTGTGAGAGCGAGAGAGAGAGAGAGAGAGAGAGAGAGAGAGAGAGAGAGAGAGAGAGAGAGAGAGAGAGAGAGAGAGAGAGAGAGAGAGAGAGAGAATGGGTGTCAGAGAGAGGGAGAAAGTGAATGTGTGTGTGCGCACGTGCATGCGTGTGTGTGGAGAGAGTGATTGAGTGAGAAATGGTGGGGGAATGTGTCAGTGCATGCATTCGTACGTGTATGTGTGAGAGTGAGTGAGGGAGTGTGTGCGTGCGTGCATGCGTTCATGCGTACGTGTATGTGTGAGAGAGTGTGATTGAGAGAGTGAGTGTGTGTGTGTGTGAAGGATTGTGTGTGAGAGAGTGAGACAGTGAGAGAGTTGATGTGTTAGTGTGTGTGTGTGAGCGCGCGCATGCGTGTGAGTGTGTGTATATGAAAGAATACAGAGAGAGAGAGAGAGAGAGAGAGAGAGAGAGAGAGAGAGAGAGAGAGAGAGAGAGAGAGAGCTGAGCAGATGCATGTCATGTAACACGAATGTTATGTAACACGTGAATCCATATGTTTGTGTATTCCCATCTGTCATATTATCAGTTAAATACCACTTGATTTTATCATGCATAATATAAACTCATGTTCATTACTGTAGTTTGAGTGAGAGAGTCAGTGAGTGTGAATGAGAGACATAATGAGTGAGCGGGAGAGTGAATGAGTGAGCATGAGAGTGAATGAGTGAGCATGAGAGTGAATGAGTGAGCGCGAGAGTGAATGAGTGAGCGCGAGAGTGAATGAGTGAGCGCGAGAGTGAATGAGTGAGCGTAAGAGTGAATGAGTGAGCGTGAGAGTGAATGAGTGAGCGCGAGAGTGAATGAGTGAGCGCGAGAGTGAATGAGTGAGCATGAGAGTGAATGAGTGAGCGTGAGAGTGAATGAGTGAGCGCGAGAGTGAATGAGTGAGCGCGAGAGTGAATGAGTGAGCGCGAGAGTGAATGAGTGAGCGCGAGAGTGAATGAGTGAGCGTGAGAGTGAATGAGTGAGCGCGAGAGTGAATGAGTGAGCGTGAGAGAGAGAGAGAGAGAGAGTGTGTGTGTGGTGTGTGTGTGTGTGTGTGTGTGTGTGTGTGTGTGTGTGTGTGGGAGCATCACTATTTTTACATCACATACTTTTTATGTACACATTTTTCTCCATGTTTAACATTTTTATGAGACTGCTCATGACAATTGTCAGTGTATGTGTGTGAGTAAAGTGTGGGAGGTTGTTCATACTAGTTTCACTGCTAACCTGAGACATTTTGTATGTGCCTAGATGTGAGGAGGTGTGAGTGTGTGTGGAGGATGTGTGTGAGTGTGGGGATATGTGTGGGTGGGGGATGTGTGGGTGGGGATATGCGTTTGGATGGGTTGGGGTGTGTGGTTTTGGTGGGTAGTGATATTTCTGGGTGTTGGTGGGATGTGTGGATGGATGTGTGGGGGTGAAAGTAGGGGTGTGGGAATGGGTGTGGGGGATGTGTATATGGGTGGAGGATATGTGTATGGGATGGATGCGGGGGATGTGTGTTTATGTGGATGGAGATGTGTGGATGGTTTGAGGAAGTATGTGTGGGTGGCGGGGTTGTGTGGGTAGGGGATTGTGTTGGGTGGATTGGGGATGCAAGGGCGGGTGGGGAGAAGTGTATGGTGTGTGGGTGTGAGATATGTGTGCGGTGTGTTGGTGCGGGATGTGTGCATGATGTGTGGGTGGAGGGTATGTTTGTGGTGGTATGGGTGAGGATATGTGTGTGGGTGGAGGATAGTGGGTGGTGTGGGGGATGTGTGTGATGGGTGCGGGGAATGTGTGTATGGGTGGGGTATATGTGGGGGTGAGTAGGGGATGTGTGGTGGTTGGGGGAAGTATGTGGGGGTGTGTGGGTGGGAAATGTGTGCGTGGATGGGGAATGAGTGGGTGAGGGTGTGTGAGTGGCTTAGGGTTGTGTAGGTCGGAGAGGGAGTTGTATGTGTCGGGATGGGATGTGTGAGTGGGTGGAGGATGTGTGTGGGTAGGGGTATTGTGATCGTGAGATGTTTGGTTGGGGGTGGGTGGGTGGGTGGGGTGTGGGTGCGTAGTGGAGGATGTATGCGTGAGTGAGTGTGTGTTGGTGGACGGGTAGGGAATGCGTGTGTGGGTGGGGAGAGGTGTGTGGTGTGTTGGTTGGGGATATTGTGTGGGTGAGGTATGTGTGTGTTTTGTGGTGTGTGAGTGGGGGTATGTGGGGTGGATGGGTAAGGGTATCTGTGTGGGTGTGGGTGGGAATATTGTGTGGTATCTGGGTGGGGGATATGTGTGTAGTGTGTAAGTGGAGATGTGTTGGTGAGGGATATGTGTGTGTATGTGTGGTGCGTGGGTTGGGAATATTGCGTGGTAGGGGGTGTATGTGATGTGCGAGTGAGGGATTGGGTTAAGGCATGTGTGGGTGGGTGGAAGTTGTATGTGTGGGTGGTGGGGTGTGTGTGAGTGGTTTTGGGATGTATGGGTGGTTAGGGAGATGTGTGTGTGTGTGGGGGGGGGGGGTAGGGACATGTCAGTTGGTTGGGATGTGTGTGTATGGTTTGGGGATGTGTGAGTGGATGTGCGATGTGTGGGTTGGTGGGGGATTGTGTGCGTGGGGAGGGGAATATGTGGTCGATGGAGATATGGCTGGGGGATGGGTGGTTTGAGGTGTGGGTGGGGAGATGATGTGTGGGTTAGGATGTGGATGGGCGTGGGATGTGTGGGTTAGTGGGGGAATGTTTGTGGGTGGCGAGTGTGTTTTGGTTGGGGGATCAGATGAGGGTAGTGTGTGTGGGTGGGGGATGTGCGCGAGGGGGATGGGTCGGTTGGTGGGGTATGTATGTGTCCCTGGTGTGCGTGTGTGTGGGTAGGTGGGGGTGTGTGTGTGGGTGGGGTGATGTATGGATAAGTGGGAGATGGGCCTCATAACATGTTAATAAGCCTTGGTTATGTTTACAACATTCATTTATCAATGTTTATTTTTCTTCCTATGTAAATGTATAATGCTCTTGATGAATGAAAGACGAGTGATTGCAAGGGCCGAATGTAAGACGGGCCTGCGCGTCCAATTTGTGACCCTAATAAAGTTGATTTGATTTGATTTTGATTTGCCCCATACGCCTTAATGTGTGTAAATGGGCTCCTTACTTCGCTTACACTGCCCCATACGCTCGAAATGTTCTTGGACAATGTGGGCAAAGAATGCTTGACGTTCCCGGAGGAGGCTCTACAGCTGTGGGTTTTTTCCAGTTCTTTTATTATTTTGTTTTCATTTTTACAACTCTTGCAGTCTTGTTTATCACAACACAACTCGCAGTAAAAAACTCATTTAGGGAGTCTGTGACCTGACATGCGAGTCAAGTGACCAGTCCATCGAATTTGATTCTTCATTAGTAGAATGTGGATACTGGGCATGGACGCTCTTTATAAGACTTCGGTGTCTGGAATCTGTCTTGATATTTGATCTGCAATAGCTTTCTAAGGCAGACTGTGTAGAAGTGGTAATTAGTCCAGGTATCACAAGCATATAGCAGTGTGGTTAATACGACTGCTTTGTAGACTTTCAGCGTTGTTTGCAGGCTTATTCCATTTCTGTCCCACACGTTTTTGTACAGTCTGCCAAGGGCCGCTTTGGTGAAGTCTGAAGACGCACAAAACACCACCGACAGAAGTGGATCAAGCGCTCACTGAAAATCCCGTTTGGATGTAACGATAAAACAAAAGCAACGTTTAAAAAAGGCCGGTATGGCGTTGACCACATCATCCCTCGAGTGACCATTGGTCTATGACAGGGGTCACCAAACTACGGCCCGCGGGCCGGATCCGGCCCGCGACGTCATTTCATCCGGCCCGCCGACGGTACTCGAAGATGCTTGATATAACGTATGGAACTCGAGGCGTTGTGATACAATTTAAATGTCAATATTATGTTTAGAATAATAGATGATCTCCACACAAAATCAGTATTAACATCTAGAGAAATTAACAGCGCATTAAAAATGATAATTGTCAAATGCTACGTATATTCAACACTACTGTATGGCGCGGAAGCTTGGACATTGAACAAGCAACTAGAAAGTCGCATAGAAACCCTGGAGATGTGGATATACAGACGAATAGGTCGTATTTCATGGAAACAAAAACAATCAAATGCAGAGGTTCTAGAAAAACCGGGAAGGAAGAGAGAGTTGATGAAAGAAATAAAGAGGAGGCAAGTGAAATATTTCGGCCACGTTAAAAGACATGATACTCATATAAACCATACTGGAGGGCAAGGTTGAGGGCAAGAGAGCAAGAGGCAGACAACGATACAAGTGGGAAGATAACATCAAGAGATGGACGAACACAAGCCTGATATAATGTGCAGTCAAGGCGAGAGACAGTGTCTGAGATCCATTGTAGCCAACCTTCATTGTGGAGACGGAACCTGATTGATTAATTGATTTACACGTGTGGAAACCGCCTGGTTACTATGTGTCTTAAATTTACAATTTTCAATTATAAATTATTGTATCTAGATGTTCTTGTTTATTGTAATGTTTACTTATTTCGCACCATCCCAAGTCCTTCCCCGGCTCGTTGTAGCGCCGCCTACGCTCTGACATTACCATGGTTTCAAGAGCAACACACAAACACAAACACAAACACACACACACACACACACACACACACACACACACACACACACACACACACACACACACACACCTTTCCCTCCCCCAGACGCGTCCGGCTGTCAACACAATTCCAATGCTCCAGAAATACTTACTTAGTTTTGCCAGTTATTCATGTTATGGGTATGTAACAAAGATTTCTATGCTTGACAGTGATGGGTAAGTGAACTACAAATGTGAATAGAGGCAATAAAGTAGCAAACATAGCATAAAAATACTACAGAATCCTCGTGTTATTACGAAAATATCCCCAGCTCAGAAGAATTCCCAGGTCAAGGTGTTAATCGAGCTGGTCGCTAGCTACAGTTGAAGCTCACTGATCTGCAAGCAAAGGACTTTTTGAAAGAGATCTTTCCTTTCCATCTGTCTATGCAATTTGCAGAAATTTCCCTGTGTTTTATCTCCTCTAATCTCATTCATAAAGTGTTCCTTTTTCGCTCTTATGGGCTCTGCAGCGCTTGAATTCCTCCACCCTGGCTTTCTTTTCTTGCGAAGCTTGATCCATTTCCTCTTGTGAGTTTTGGGGTGTCCGCCGCACTTTCTGTAACTGTTTAACTGCTGCTCTCTTGGATTTCCATGCACGTTCTACCTCAGAGGTCCACAAAGGAGGCTGCACGTTAGTAGGTTTGCTAGTGACACTGCATGCCCTCTATCTGAGACGACCAATAAGGGTGTATTCCCTCTCATATTTAAAGGGCTGAGGTGCTCTAACAGCGTTGGTCTTGTTGGACTTTGATATCAATAGTGAACAGGGTAGATGGTCACTCCCATGATCACACAGGATAGTCCATTTAACATTCAATACTGCCGACTGGGTGACAAATGCCAGGTCAATAGTCGTATCCACATCACCAGGTCTCATTCCCATTCTAGTTGGCCTCCCATCGTTTATGCAGACTACTTCTGAATCCACCATGGCTTCCGCAAGGGCATTTCCCTGTCGGTTTTCCCCGGTATTGTCCCACTCTCTGTTTCGTACATTAAAGTCGCCACATCGCACATTGAGCAGCCTACTGCCTGGGATGTCCTCCAGCTCCATAAGCTAGTCCCGTCGTTCCTTTGTAACAAAAGAATCAACCGCGGCATATACATTTATTAAGTTTCAGCTCAGACCCATAAAGGTCTTGTGGTGCTCACTGAACAATAGGATTGTTAAAGCTCTCCCAAGCCTCTCTATAAATGGTAGAAATTTGATTAGAGAAAGCAGACTGCAGTACCTGGGAATCACTTTTGATAGAAGCCTGTCCTTTAGGGATCAACTCAACTCACCTCCCACATAATTTCCAGATAATTCTAAATAATGTTGGTACTTATTTTAATTAGGCTGGATCGGCCCCAGAATTGTCCTGATCGATAAACCTGCTGTTGGATCGCTGTCTAGGTAGGCAAGCTTACTAACAACGATGTGATTTAGTCAAAGGGCGGCAACCTTCTCTTTTATAGATGTTTGGTTCTATAGAGCCTAAATATGTCATATTCAAAGCATCATTTTATTGTTAGAAATACTTTGATTTCTTAAAATCTGCGATCAGAGTCTAGATAAAACTCTTTGAATATAAGTAAAACCTATAGAATGTTACACATCTGCTTGTAACGTATTGTACAAATATAAACAAGCTTACATTAAGTTCCCTGTAGTTGATGATTAGTTTTATGAAGGCGCAATATGAGCTGGACTTCATAGGATTTCTCTTGAAGGGGAATTGGTATGGTCGATAGAGGCCGCCAAACCCTAAATGTTCTGAATATATTGTATGAGTGCGGATGTCCAAGAAAGAAGGCATGACACAAACTTTGCACTGAACAGATCATGTATTGTTTTTTTCTCTAACTGCGTAGATAGATAGATAGATTTATGGATGGATGGATGGATGGATAGATAGATAGATAGGTAGGTAGGTAGGTATATTGATAGATAGATGGATGGATAGTTGGGTGGATAGTTGGGTGGATGGGTGGATAGTTGGGTGGATGGATGGATGGATGGATAGGAATGTAGGTAGGTACATACGTAGACAGGTAGGTAAGCAGTTAAATATTCAGACAACTAGGTATGTATGCATGAAGGTATGAACACCTTAGGACAGACAAGCAAATAAGCCGATTGGTAGGTATTACCAGTGAGTTGAAATGAACACCTTAAAAGTGTGATAGATAGTTAGGTAGTTAGTTAGTTAGTCGACATATCATCCTCATTGCACATCGAACCATTCAGTCCATAAGTGCTCGGATCCCCTCCTCAGCAAATCCCGTAACGTGTAGCGGCTAACGACGCCAGTTCTGTGTTGGTTTATCAATCTTTGAAAAAACGTAAACACAGACTGAGAAAACCACACACGCTGCTGAAAATTCACTCAAGGATGGCTTCGCTCGATGCACGAACTCCGTAGCACCCGCGCAGATCTTGAGTAGAAACTCCTGGTTTTACATCCTGGCACACCAATTACACGCAAGAGATGAATAAATCCATCCCCTACGCGAAAAAGTTAACGAACACAAAACAACACGACCGTCCGTCGCCATCTTGAAACCGGAAGATTCAAAGGTGTGATAGAGATGACAATAACCATGCCATTGTCTTGTAGCCTGTCAATATTGTGGTTACGGATGTCAGGGCGAACACTGTGGCATAACGACAGTTTAAAGATGGTCGCCCATCTTGTGACATTCACCAAAGGGGAAAAGCATTTTGTTATCCGTGTTTTGGTTAGCTTTGGAGTGAAACCTATAGAAATTCATCGGCGAAACATCTGGGCCATTATACATGGACACGCGTTAGATAGCTAGTGGATTGGTTTGCTGGTTGTGTGGTTGGTTGGCTAGTTGGCTCATTCGTTCCTTCACTAGTTAGTTAGTTAGTCTAGTTATCTATCTAATTATTTACCTACATATTTAACTACCTACCTACCTTCCTATCTGTCTGTCTGTCGGGTATACGCGATATACGGGATTACGAACCGCGTCAGTAAGACCTTCGCCACGGAGTCCAGTGCAAGTATTGTACAGAATGAGTATTCGGCCAGCGCTCGTCAGTTATCTGGCCCACCGAGCTAAAAGTCTGGTGACCCCTGGTCTATGAGAACATGAGTCTAACGCAATATACTCATGCGCCTTAATGTGTTTAAATGGGCTCCTTACTTCGCTTACACTGCCCCATATGCCTTAATGTGTGTAAATGGGCTCCTTACTTCGCTTACACTGCCCCATACGACTTAACGTGTGTAAATGGGCTCCTTACTTCGCTTACACTGCCCCATACGCCTGAATGTGTGTAAATGGGCTCCTTACATCGCTTACACTGCCCCATACGCCTGAATGTGTGTAAATGGGCTCCTTACATCGCTTACACTGCCCCATACGCCTGAATGTGTGTAAATGGGCTCCATACTTCGCTTACACTTCCCCATACGCCTTAATGTGTGTAAAAGGGCTCCTTACTTCGCTTACACTGCCCCATACGACTTAACATGTGTAAATGGGCTCCTTACTTCGCTTACACTGCCCCATACGCCTGAATGTGTGTAAATGGGCTCCTTACATCGTTTACACTGCCCCATACGCCTGAATGTGTACATGGACTCCTTACATCGCTTACACTGCCGAATACGCCTTAATGTGCGTAAATGGGCTCCTTACTTCGCTTACACTGCCCCTACCGCCTTAATGTGTGTAAATGGGCTCCTTACTTCGCTTACACTGCCCCATACGCCTTAATGTGAGTAAATGGGCTCCTTACTTCGCTTACACTGCCCCATACTCCTGAATGTGTGTAAATGGGCTCCTTACTTCGCTTACACTGCCCCATACGCTGCCCCATACGCCTTAATGTGTGTAAATGGGCTCCTTACTTCGCTTACACTGCCCCATACGACTTAACGTGTGTAAATGGGCTCCTTATTTCGCTTACACTGCCCCATACGCCTTAATGTGTGTAAATGGGCTCCTTACTTCGCTTACACTGCCACATACGACTTAACGTGTGTAAATGGGCTCCTTACTTCGCTTACACTGCCCCATACGCCTTAATGTGTGTAAATGGGCTCCTTACATCGCTTACACTGCCCCATACGCCTGAATGTGTGTACATGGGCTCCTTACTTCGCTTACACTGCCCCATACGCCTGAATGTGTGTAAATGGGCTCCTTACTTCGCTTACACTGCCCCATAGCCTTAATGTGTGTAAATGGGCTCCTTACTTCGCTTACACTGCCGCATACGCCTTAATGTGCGTAAATGGGCTCATTACTTCGCGTACACTGCCCCACACGCCTTAATGTGTGTAAATGGGCTCCTTACTTCGCTTACACTGCCCCATACGCCTTAATGTGTGTAAATGGGCTCCTTACTTCGCTTACACTGCCCCATACGCCTGAATGTGTGTAAATGGGCTCCTTACTTCGCTTACACTGCCCCATACGCTGCCCCATACGCCTTAATGTGTGTAAATGGGCTCCTTACTTCGCTTAGACTGCCCCATACGACTTAACGTGTGTAAATGGGCTCCTTACATCGCTTACACTGCCGCATACGCCTTAATGTGCGTAAATGGGCTCCTTACTTCGCTTACAATGCCCCACACGCCTTACTGTGTGTAAATGGGCTCCTTACTTCGCTTACACTGCCCCATACGCCTTAATGTGTTTAAATGGGCTCCTTACTTCGCTTACACAGCCCCATACGCCTGAATGTGTGTAAATGGGCTCCTTACTTCGTTTACACTGCCCCATACGCCTTAATGTGTGTAAATGGGCTCCTTACTTCGCTTACACTGCCCCATACGCCTTAATGTGTGTAAATGGGCTCCTTACTTCGCTTACACTGCCCCATACGACTTAACGTGTGTAAATGGGCTCCTTACTTCGCTTACACTGCCCCATACGCCTTAATGTGTGTAAATTGGCTCCTTACATCGCTTACACTGCCCCATACGCCTGAATGTGTGTACATGGGCTCCTTACTTCGCTTACACTGCCCCATACGCCTGAATGTGTGTAAATGGGCTCCTTACTTCGCTTACACTGCCCCATACGCCTTAATGTGTGTAAATGGGCTCCTTACTTCGCTTACACTGCCCCATACGATGTAACGTGTGTAAATGGGCTCCTTACTTCGCTTACACTGCCCCATACGCCTGAATGTGTGTAAATGGGCTCCTTACTTCGCTTACACTGCCCCATACGCCTTAATGTGTGTAAATGGGCTCCTTACATCGCTTACACTGCCGCATAGCCTTAATGTGTGTAAATGGGCTCCTTACTTCGCTTACACTGCCCCACACGCCTTAATGAGTGTAAATGGGCTCCTTACTTCGCTTACACTGCCCCACACGCCTTAATGTGTGTAAATGGACTCCTTACTTCGCATACACTGCCCCGTACGCCTTAATGTGTGTAAATGGGCTCCTTGCTTCGCTTACACTTCCCCACATGCCTTAATGTGTGTAAATGGGCTCCTTACTTCGCTTACACTGCCCCACACGCCTTAATGAGTGTAAATGGGCTCCTTACTTCGCTTACACTGCCCCCATACGCCTTAATGTGTGTAAATGGGCTCCTTACTTCGCTTACACTGCCCCATACGCCTTAATGTGTGTAAATGGGCTCCTTACTTCGCTTACACTGCCCCCATACGCCTTAATGTGTGTAAATGGGCTCCTTACATCGCTTACACTGCCCCATACGCCTGAATGTGTGTACATGGGCTCCTTACTTCGCTTACACTGCCCCCATACGCCTTAATGTGTGTAAATGGGCTCCTTACTTCGCTTACAATGCCCCCATACGATTTAACGTGTGTAAATGGGTTCCTTACTTCGCTTACACTGCTT
This sequence comes from Cepaea nemoralis, assembly GCA_014155875.1. NCBI lineage: Eukaryota > Metazoa > Mollusca > Gastropoda > Stylommatophora > Helicidae > Cepaea > Cepaea nemoralis. The sequence goes on along the minus strand of JACEFZ010006406.1, from coordinate 180,688 downwards.
ACACTTCGCAATTGTTTAACTATAATTGTTCACTATATATGTGTGTCCGTGTGAGAGCGAGAGAGAGAGAGAGAGTGAGAGTGAGAGAGAGAGAGAGAGAGAGAGAGAGAGAGAGAGAGAGAGAGAGAGAGAGAGAGAATGGGTGTCAGAGAGAGGGAGAAAGTGAATGTGTGTGTGCGCACGTGCATGCGTGTGTGTGGAGAGAGTGATTGAGTGAGAAATGGTGGGGGAATGTGTCAGTGCATGCATTCGTACGTGTATGTGTGAGAGTGAGTGAGGGAGTGTGTGCGTGCGTGCATGCGTTCATGCGTACGTGTATGTGTGAGAGAGTGTGATTGAGAGAGTGAGTGTGTATGTGTGTGAAGGATTGTGTGTGAGAGAGTGAGACAGTGAGAGAGTTGATGTGTTAGTGTATGTGTGTGTGTGAGCGCGCGCATGCGTTTGAGTGTGCGTATATGAAAGAATACAGAGAGAGAGAGAGAGAGAGAGAGAGAGAGAGAGAGAGAGAGAGAGAGAGAGAGAGAGAGAGCTGAGAAGATGCATGTCATGTAACACGCATGTTATGTAACACGTGAATCCATATGTTTGTGTATTCCCATCTGTCATATTATCAGTTAAATACCACTTGATTTTATCATGCATAATATAAACTCATGTTCATTACTGTAGTTTGAGTGAGAGAGTCAGTGAGTGTGAATGAGAGACATAATGAGTGAGCGGGAGAGTGAATGAGTGAGCATGAGAGTGAATGAGTGAGCATGAGAGTGAATGAGTGAGCACGAGAGTGAATGAGTGAGCGCGAGAGTGAATGAGTGAGCATGAGAGTGAATGAGTGAGAGTGAATGAGTGAGCGCGAGAGTGAATGAGTGAGCGCGAGAGTGAATGAGTGAGCGCGAGAGTGAATGAGTGAGCGCGAGAGTGAATGAGTGAGCGTGAGAGTGAATGAGTTTTAGAGTGAATGAGTGAGCGCGAGAGTGAATGAGTGAGCGTGAGAGAGAGAGAGAGAGTGTGTGTGTGGTGTGTGTGTGTGTGTGTGTGTGTGTGTGTGTGTGTGTGTGTGTGGGGGGGAGCATCACTATTTTTACATCACATACTTTTTATGTACACATTTTTCTCCATGTTTAACATTTTTATGAGACTGCTCATGACAATTGTCAGTGTATGTGTGTGAATAAAGTGTGGGAGGTTGTTCATACTAGTTTCACTGCTAACCTGAGACATTTTGTATGTGCCTAGATGTGAGGAGGTGTGAGTGTGTGTGGAGGATGTGTGTGAGTGTGGGGATATGTGTGGGTGGGGGATGTGTGGGTGGGGATTTGCGTTTGGATGGGTTGGGGTGTGTGGTTTTGGTGGGTAGTGATATTTCTGGGTGTTGGTGGGATGTGTGGATGGATGTGTGGGGGTGAAAGTAGGGGTGTGGGAATGGGTGTGGGGGATGTGTATATGGGTGGAGGATATGTGTATGGGATGGATGCGGGGGGTGTGTGTTTATGTGGATGGAGATGTGTGGCTGGTTTGAGGAAGTATGTGTGGGTGGCGGGGTTGTGTGGGTAGGGGATTGTGTTGGGTGGATTGGGGATGCAAGGACGGGTGGGGAGAAGTGTATGGTGTGTGGGTGTGAGATATGTGTGCGGTGTGTTGGTGCGGGATGTGTGCATGATGTGTGGGTGGAGGGTATGTTTGTGGTGGTATGGGTGAGGATATGTGTGTGGGTGGAGGATAGTGGGTGGTGTGGGGGATGTGTGTGATGGGTGCGGGGAATGTATGTATGGGTGAGGTATATGTGGGGGTGAGTAGGGGATGTGTGGTGGTTGGGGGAAGTATGTGGGGGTGTGTGGGTGGGAAATGTGTGCGTGGATGGGGAATGAGTGGGTGAGGGTGTGTGAGTGGCTTAGGGTTGTGTAGGTCAGAGAGGGAGTTGTATGTGTCGGGATGGGATGTGTGAGTTGGTGGAGGATGTGTGTGGGTAGGGGTATTGTGATCGTGAGATGTTTGGTTGGGGGTGGGTGGGTGGGTGGGGTGTGGGTGCGTAGTGGAGGATGTATGCGTGAGTGAGTGTGTGTTGGTGGACGGGTAGGGAATGCGTGTGTGGGTGGGGAGAGGTGTGTGGTGTGTTGGTTGGGGATATTGTGTGGGTGAGGTATGTGTGTGTTTTGTGGTGTGTGAGTGGGGGTATGTGGGGTGGATGGGTAAGGGTATCTGTGTGGGTGTGGGTGGGAATATTGTGTGGTATCTGGGTGGGGGATATGTGTGTGGTGTGTAAGTGGAGATGTGTTGGTGAGGGATATGTGTGTGTATGTGTGGTGCGTGGGTTGGGAATATTGCGTGGTAGGGGGTGTATGTGATGTGCGGGTGGGGGATTGGGTTAAGGCATGTGTGGGTGGGTGGAAGTTGTATGTGTGGGTGGTGGGGTGTGTGTGAGTGGTTTGGGGATGTATGGGTGGTTAGGGAGATGTGTGTGTGTGTGGGGGGGGGGGGGTAGGGACATGTCAGTTGGTTGGGATGTGTGTGTATGGTTTGGGGATGTGTGAGTGGATGTGCGATGTGTGGGTTGGTGGGGGATTGTGTGCGTGGGGAGGGGAATATGTGGTCGATGGAGATGTGGCTGGGGGATGGGTGGTTTGAGGTGTGGGTGGGGAGATGATGTGTGGGTTAGGATGTGGATGGTTAGTGTGGAGATGTGTGGGTTAGTGGGGGAATGTTTGTGTGTGGCGAGTGTGTTTTTGTTGGGGGAACAGATGAGGGTAGTGTGTGTGGGTGGGGGATGTGCGCGAGGGGGATGGGTCGGTTGGTGGGGTATGTATGTGTCCCTGGTGTGCGTGTGTGTGGGTAGGTGGGGGTGTGTGTGTGTGGGTGGGGTGATGTATGGATAAGTGGGAGATGGGCCTCATAACATGGTAATAAGCCTTGTTTATGTTTACAACATTCATTTCACAATGTTTATTTTTCTTCCTATGTAAATGTATAATGCTCTTGATGAATGAAAGACGAGTGATTGGAAGGGCCGAATGTAAGACGGGCCTGCGCGTCCAATTTGTGACCCTAATAAAGTTGATTTGATTTGATTTTGATTTGCCCCATACGCCTTAATGTGTGTAAATGGGCTCCTTACTTCGCTTACACTGCCCCATACGCTCGAAATGTTCTTGGACAATGTGGGCAAAGAATGCTTGACGTTCCCGAAGGAGGCTCTACAGCTGTGGGTTTTTTCCAGTTCTTTTTTTATTTTTTTTTCATTTTTACAACTCTTGCAGTCTTGTTTATCACAACACAACTCGCAGTAAAAAACTCATTTAGGGAGTCTGTGACCTGACACGCGAGTCAAGTGACCAGTCCATCGAATTTGATTCTTCATTAGTAGAGTGTGGATACTGGGCATGGACGCTCTTTATAAGACTTCGGTGTCTGGAATCTGTCTTGATATTTGATCTGCAATAGCTTTCTAAGGCAGACTGTGTAGAAGTGGTAATTAGTCCAGGTTTCACAAGCATATAGCAGTGTGGTTAATACGACTGCTTTGTAGACTTTCAGCGTTGTTTGCAGGCTTATTCCATTTCTGCCCCACACGTTTTTGTATAGTCTGCCAAGGGCCGCTTTGGTGAAGTCTGAAGACGCACAAAACACCACCGACAGAAGTGGATCAAGCGCTCACTGAAAATCTCGTTTGGATGTAACGATAAAACAAAAGCAACGTTTAAAAAAGGCCGGTATGGCGTTGACCACATCATCCCTCGAGTGACCATTGGTCTATGACAGGGGTCACCAAACTACGGCCCGCGGGCCGGATCCGACCCGCGACGTCATTTCATCCGGCCCGCCGACGGTACTCGAAGATGCTTGATATAACGTATGGAACTCGAGGTGTTGTGATACAATTTAAATGTCAATATTATGTTTAGAATAATAGATGATCTCCACACAAAATCAGTATTAACATCTAGAGAAATTAACAGCGCATTAAAAATGATAATTGTCAAATGCTACGTATATTCAACACTACTGTATGGCGCGGAAGCTTGGACATTGAACAAGCAACTAGAAAGTCGCATAGAAACCCTGGAGATGTGGATATACAGACGAATAGGTCGTATTTCATGGAAACAAAAACAATCAAATGCAGAGGTTCTAGAAAAACCAGGAAGGAAGAGAGAGTTGATGAAAGAAATAAAGAGGAGGCAAGTGAAATATTTCGGCCACGTTAAAAGACATGATACTCATATAAACCATACTGGAGGGCAAGGTTGAGGGCAAGAGAGCAAGAGGCAGACAACGATACAAGTGGGAAGATAACATCAAGAGATGGACGAACACAAGCCTGATATAATGTGCAGTCAAGGCGAGAGACAGTGTCTGAGATCCATTGTAGCCAACCTTCATTGTGGAGACGGAACCTGATTGATTAATTGATTTACACGTGTGGAAACCGCCTGGTTGCTATGTGTCTTAAATTTACAATTTTCAATTATAAATTATTGTATCTAGATGTTCTTGTTTATTGTAATGTTTACTTATTTCGCACCATCCCAAGTCCTTCCCCGGCTCGTTGTAGCGCCGCCTACGCTCTGACATTACCATGGTTTCAAGAGCAACACACAAACACAAACACACACACGCACACACGCACACACACATACACACACCTTTCCCTCCCCCAGACGAGTCCGGCTGTCAACACAATTCCAATGCTCCAGAAATACTTACTTAGTTTTGCCAGTCATTCATGTTATGGGTATTTAACAAAGATTTCTATGCTTGACAGTGATGGGTAAGTGAACTACAAGTGTGAATAGAGGCAATAAAGTAGCAAACATAGCATAAAAATACTACAGAATCCTCGTGTTATTACGAAAATATCCCCAGCTCAGAAGAATTCCCCGGTCAAGGTGTTAATCGAGCTGGTCGCTAGCTACAGTTGAAGCTCACTGATCTGCAAGCAAAGAACTTTTTGAAAGAGATCTTTCCTTTCCATCTGTCTATGCAATTTGCAGAAATTTCCCTGTGTTTTATCTCCTCTAATCTCATTCATAAAGTGTTCCTTTTTCGCTCTTATGGGCTCTGCAACGCTTGAAATCCTCCACCCTGGCTTTCTTTTCTTGCGAAGCTTGATCCATTTCCTCTTGTGAGTTTTGGGGTGTCCGCCGCACTTTCTGTAACTGTTTAACTGCTGCTCTCTTGGATTTCCATGCACGTTCTACCTCAGAGGTCCACAAAGGAGGCTGCACGTAAGTAGGTTTGCTAGTGACACTGCATGCCCTCTATCTGAGACGACCCATAAGGGTGTATTCCCTCTCATATTTAAAGGGCTGATGTGCTCTAACAGCGTTGGTCTTGTTGGACTTTGATATCAATAGTGAACAGGGTAGATGGTCACTCCCATGATCACACAGGATAGTCCATTTAACATTCAATACTGCCGACTGGGTGACAAATGCCAGGTCAATAGTCGTATCCACATCACCAGGTCTCATCCCCATTCTAGTTGGCCTCCATCGTTTATGCAGACTACTTCTGAATCCACCATGGCTTCCGCAAGGGCATTTCCCTGTCGGTTTTCCCCGGTATTGTCCCACTCTCTGTTTCGTACATTAAAGTTGCCACATCGCACATTGAGCAGCCGACTGCCTGGGATGTCCTCCAGCTCCATAAGCTAGTCCCGTCGTTCCTTTGTAACAAAAGAATCAACAGTGGCATATACATTTATTATGTTTCAGCTCAGACCCATAAAGGTCTTGTGGTTCTCACTGAACAATAAGATTGTTAAAGCTCTCCCAAGCCTCTCGATAAATGGTAGAAATTTGATTAGAGAAAGCAGACTGCAGTACCTGGGAATCACTTTTGATAGAAGCCTGTCCTTTAGGGATCAACTCAACTCACCTCCCACATAATTTCCAGATAATTCTAAATAATGTTGGTACTTATTTTAATTAGGCTGGATCGGCCCCAGAATTGTCCTGGATCGATAAACCTGCTGTTGGATCGCTGTCTAGGTAGGCAAGCGTACTAACAACGATGTGATTTAGTCAAAGGGCGGCAACCTTCTCTTTTATAGATGTTTGGTTCTATAGAGCCTAAATATGTCATATTCAAAGCATCATTTTATAGTTAGAAATACTTTGATTTCTTAAAATCTGCGATCAGAGTCTAGATAAAACTCTTTGAATATAAGTAAAACCTATAGAATGTTACACATCTGCTTGTAACGTATTGTACAAATATAAACAAGCTTACATTAAGTTCCCTGTAGTTGATGATTAGTTTTATAAAGGCGCAATATGAGATGGACTTCATAGGATTTCTCTTGAAGGGGAATTGGTATGGCCGATAGAGGCCGCCAAACCCTATACGTTCTGAATATATTGTGTGAGTGCGGATGTCCAAGAAAGAAGGCATGACACAAACTTTGCACTGAACAGATCATGTATTGTTTTTTCTCTAACTGCGTAGATAGATAGATGGATGGATGGATGGATGGATAGATAGATAGATAGGTAGGTAGGTAGGTATATAGATAGATAGATGGATGGATAGTTGGGTGGATAGTTGGGTGGATGGGTGGATAGTTGGGTGGATGGATGGATGGATGGATAGGAATGTAGGTAGGTACATACGTAGACAGGTAGGTAAGCAGTTAAATATTCAGACAACTAGGTATGTATGCATGAAGGTATGAACACCTTAGGACAGACAAGCAAATAAGCCGATTGGTAGGTATTACCAGTGAGTTGAAATGAACACCTTAAAAGTGTGATAGATAGTTAGGTAGTTAGTTAGTTAGTCGACAGATCATCCTCATTGCACATCGAACCATTCAGTCCATAAGTGCTCGGATCCCCTCCTCAGCAAATCCCGTAACGTGTAGCGGCTAACGACGCCAGTTCTGTGTTGGTTTATCAATCTTTGAAAAAACGTAAACACAGACTGAGAAAACCACACACGCTGCTGAAAATTCACTCAAGGATGGCTTCGCTCGATGCACGAACTCCGTAGCACCCGCGCAGATCTTGAGTAGAAACTCCTGGTTTTACATCCTGGCACACCAATTACACGCAAGAGATGAATAAATCCATCCCCTACGCGAAAAAGTTAACGAACACAAAACAACACGACCGTCCGTCGCCATCTTGAAACCGGAAGATTCAAAGGTGTGATAGACATGACAATAACCATGCATTGTCTTGTAGCCTGTCAATATTGTGGTTACGGATGTCAGGGCGAACACTGTGGCATAACGACAGTTTAAAGATGGTCGCCCATCTTGTGACATTCACCAAAGGGGAAAAGCATTTTGTTATCCGTGTTTTGGTTAGCTTTGGAGTGAAACCTATAGAAATTCATCGGCGAAACATCTGGGCCATTATACATGGACACGCGTTAGATAGCTAGTGGATTGGTTTGCTGGTTGTGTGGTTGGTTGGCTAGTTGGATCATTCGTTCCTTCACTAGTTAGTTAGTTAGTCTAGTTATCTATCTACCTATTTACCTACCTATTTAACTACCTACCTACCTTCCTATCTGTCTGTCTGTCGGGTATACGCGATATACGGGATTACGAACCGCGTCCGTAAGACCTTCGCCACGGAGTCCGGTGCAAGTATTGTACAGAATGAGTATTCGGCCCGCGCTCGTCAGTTATCTGGCCCACCGAGCAAAAAGTCTGGTGACCCCTGGTCTATGAGAACATGAGTCTAACGCAATATACTCATGCGCCTTAATGTGTTTAAATGGGCTCCTTACTTCGCTTACACTGCCCCATATGCCTTAATGTGTGTAAATGGGCTCCTTACTTCGCTTACACTGCCCCATACGACTTAACGTGTGTAAATGGGCTCCTTACTTCGCTTACACTGCCCCATACGCCTGAATGTGTGTAAATGGGCTCCTTACATCGCTTACACTGCCCCATACGCCTGAATGTGTGTAAATAGGCTCCTTACTTCGCTTACACTGCCCCATACGCCTTAATGTGTGTAAATGGGCTCCTTACTTCGCTTACACTGCCCCATACGACTTAACTTGTGTAAATGGGCTCCTTACATCGCTTACACTGCCCCATACGCCTGAATGTGTGTAAATGGGCTCCTTACTTCGCTTACACTGCCCCATACGCCTGAATGTGTGTAAATGGGCTCCTTACTTCGCTTACACTGCCCCATACGCCTTAATGTATGTAAATGGGCTCCTTACTTCGCTTACACTGCCCCATACGACTTAACGTGTGTAAATGGGCTCCTTACTTCGCTTACACTGCCCCATACGCCTTAACGTGTGTAAATGGGCTCCTTACATCGCTTACACTGCCCCATACGCCTGAATGTGTGTAAATGGGCTCCTTATATCGCTTACACTGCCGCATACGCCTTAATGTGTGTAAATGGGCTCCTTACTTCGCTTACACTGCCCCACACGCCTTAATAAGTGTAAATGGGCTCCTTACTTCGCTTACACTGCCCCACACGCCTTAATGTGTGTAAATGGGCTCCTTACTTCGCTTACACTGCCCCGTACGCCTTAATGTGTGTAAATGGGCTCTTTGCTTCGCTTACACTTCCCCACACGCCTTAATGTGTGTATATGGGCTCCTTACTTCGCTTACACTGCCCCACACGCCTTAATGTGTGTAAATGGGCTCCTTACTTCGCTTACACTGCCCCATACGCCTTAATGTGTGTAAATGGGCTCCTTACTTCGCTTACACTGCCCCATACGCCTTAATGTGTGTAAATGGGCTCCTTACTTCGCTTACAATGCCCCCATACGCCTCAATGTGTGTAAATGGGCTCCTTACTTCGCTTACAATGCCCCCATACGCCTTAATGTGTGTAAATGGGCTCCTTACTTCGCTTACACTTCCCCCATACGCCTTAATGTGTGTAAATGGACTCCTTACTTCGCTTACACTGCCCCCATACGCCTTAATGTGTGTAAATGGGCTCCTTGCTTCGCTAACACTGCCCCCATACGCCTTAATGTGTGTAAATGGGCTCCTTACTTCGCTTACACTGCCCCAATACGCCTTAATGTGTGTAAATGGGTCCTTACTTCGCTTACATTGCCCCCATACGCCTTAATGTGTGTAAATGGGCTCCTTACTTCGCTTACACTGCCCCATACGCCTTAATGTGTGTAAATGGGCTCCTTGCTTCGCTTACACTGCCCCATACGCCTTAATGTGTGTAAATGGGCTCCTTGCTTCGCTAACACTTCCCCCATACCCCTTAATGTGTGTAAATGGGCTCCTTACTTCGCTTACACTGTCCCCATACGCCTTAATGTGTGTAAATGGGTCCTTACTTCGCTTACACTGCCCCCATACGCCTTAATGTGTGTAAATGGGCTCCTTGCTTCGCTTACACTGCCCCATACGCCTTAATGTGTGTAAATGGGCTCCTTACTTCGCTTACACTGCCCCATACGCCTTAATGTGTGTAAATGGGCTCCTTACATCGCGTACACTGTCCCATACGCCTCAATGTGTGTAAATGGGCTCCTTACATCGCTTACACTGTCCCATACGCCTTAATGTGTGTAAATGGGCTCCTTACATCGCTTACACTGCCTCAATGTGTGTAAATGGGCTCCTTACATCGTTTACACTGCCTCAATGTGTGTAAATGGGCTCCTTACATCGCTTACACTGCCTCAATGTGTGTAAATGGGCTCCTTACATCGCTTACACTGCCGCAATGTGTGTAAATGGGCTCCTTACATCGCTTACACTGCCGCAACCTAGCATCTTTTTTTAAAACACTCTCTCGCTTTGAACTCAAGTGTGGTCCACACACAGCTACTTCTAGTAGCACTGGACTTAACTTTACGTGTGGATCTGCTTTCCCTATTACCAGTGTCCCTCTCCATCAGGCGAATCCACCCCGACTTCTGAGGTACTTGTAATTTACGTTCCCAAGTCAAAGACGAGAAGTCAACATTTTAGTCCAACTGACTGATGTAGGGGTTGAACCCCCTACCTTAGCATCAGACATCGGATGTTTAAGAACGTGAGCTGTTATCTATTAGGCCATGCCGACCTCCACATAGCATCTTAATGTTGATCACTTCCATTGCACACGCACACACCCCCACAAGTGCTCATCTCAATGAGAATATTGAAGCAGTGAACTCTGTGTGTGCCCTGAGATATATAATAACACATATACAATATCACATATTGATCGGCATTTAATGTAGAGAAAGGAAAGACATAAAGGCAAATAAATGAAAGCCATTTGGTTGATTGGTGTGTTGGTTGGTTGGTGGGTTGACTGAATGGTTGGTTGACTGGATGGTTGGTTGGTTGACTGGTAGGTTGATTGACTGTTTGCTTGACTGGTAGTTGGTTGGTTGACTGGTAGGTTGGTTGGTTGGTTGACTGGTTAATTGGTTGATGAGTCTTCTTGGAGATTGTGTTTTAACTTTTATACATTGAATGTGAGGTGGTTTAAGCCACGGAAAAGGTTTTGTGTGTGTGTGAGTAAGGCTGGTGTAGGCACATTCCTCGTGGCTGTGTACCCAAGTACCCACTCAACAGTGACTGAGTAACAGAGCTTTCTGTCCCCTCTCCAAGCTCAGGAATCAGCGGTGTGTGCAACACCGGTACTGGAACCACCCGTCTGTATAGAAGGTCTCCATGGCTAAGTGGTTAAACCGCATGCCTCACGCTCCGAAGGTTGTGGGTTCGATTCTGGGCTCTGTCATTCGGTTCACGAGTGCATTTTTCTCAGAGACCCCCAAGAGGTCGTCGCTGGAGCTGCGGAGTTCATACTATGGCTGGCCGCCCTGTGGAAATAGACTGAGATATGAGATAAAATCCGGTGCAGCGAAGTTGATCATCTCGCCTTTATCTGCGTAGAAACAATTTAGGATACAGCCAGGGCAGGATTCCGCATGGAACATACAAACTCGCTGGGAGTAGCCATAGTCTGGTGTCTCCCACACGGGTCTGAGGATTTCATTGCCAACAGACTTTCAGCAATATCCAGACAGAAGGTTGAAAGCTATTATAATCACGACGAAGAACAGGCGCCCTAAGTGCTCGGTGTCTCCAGTCACATTTTGAAAGGTATGGATGCTGATTATTCATGTTGCAAGATATTTGTGTGCAGCATACGTGATCCTAAATACCCCCCTCCCTCCACACACACCTTCCCATAGCAAACAAACCCTACATTAACATTACACATGATGCTGGTGAATACTGTTTGATTGTTACAATTATATTTTTTAAGCTATCAAAAGACAATGACCACGCCTTACTTAACTTAATAACTTATATACGTAAACAAATTGCTTCTTTGACGAAGGTTGATGGCGGTCTCCGTGGCGGAATGGTCAAGCTTCCTATCTGGCATTCCGAAGGTCATGTGTTCCTTTTTGAACTCCGTCATTCCGTTATCGAGTGAAATTTCTCCCCCCTCCCCTTGAAACTCCTGGGAGTTGTCTCACAAATCTGGCTAATGAAGGGAGGATCCACCATGTCATCACAGACACAAATCTGGCTAATGAAGGGAGGATCCACCATGTCATTACAGACACAAATCTGGCTAATGAAGGGAGGATCCACCATGTCATCACAGACAAAAATCTGGCTAATAAAGGGAGAACCCAGCCTGGTATTCACAAAAAGAAATCTGGCTAATGAACGGAGGATCCACCATGTCATCACAGACACAAATCTGGCTAATGAAGGGAGGATCAACCATGTCATCACAGTCACAAATCTGACTAATGAAGGGAGGATCCACCATGTCATCACAGACACAAATCTGGCTAATGAAGGGAGGATCCACCATGTCATCACAGACACAAATCTGGCTAATGAAGGGAGGATCCACCATGTCATCACAGACACAAATCTGGCTAATGAAGGGAGGATCCACCATGTCATTCACAGACACAAATCTGGCTAATGAAGGGAGGATCCACCATGTCATCACAGACACAAATCTGGCTAATGAAGGGAGGATCCATGTGGTCGTCACAGACACAAATCTGGCTAATGAAGGGAGGATCCACCATGTCTTCACAGACACAAATCTGGCTAATGAAGGGAGGATCCACCATGTCATCACAGACACAAATCTGGCTAATGAAGGGAGAACCCAGCCTGGTATTCACAAAAAGAAATCTGGCTAATGAACGGAGGATCCACCATGGTCTTTGCTGTGATGTAGCTGGTCAGAAATACAAACTTTGCATGCTGTGAAACTGCAAGAGTCCAAAATATCCCTCACAATGATAGCAGACAATCAGCACCCAAGTCTTGTTTTCACCACTGGGAGAGATCACCCTAATACTGGGAATAGGTTTGTTGCATGTCTACCAGCAGGATGGACCCAAGTTATACCAGCGCCCATGTCTTCAAGTTTTACATGAGAGAACAATTCAAATCAACACAAAGTTCTGAACAACAGTCACACCACAACTGGAGAAACAATTATCCACGCTTGGGATTCCTACTGAAGCAAACACACAAGAGTCAAACATATATTACTATTGCAACTGTGGCTTTGAAAGCTTTGGAATTCTCCTTGGAGATCCAGGGTCTTCCTAGACAGGGAGGTTGTCCTTCAGGGGCAGTTATGTAATCATCCCTAGACATAGGTTGGCTTGTCTGGGGTCTGCAAGGAATGTCTTCTCTCAAACTGTGGACCAGTAAGCAAAACAAGTCAAGGACCCTTTTCCATGCCTTGCTAGCCACACGTTGTCATAGACCATTCTGCCCTGGATGGGTCATGTGGTGAATGTTACGCCAGTCATCTTTACATTAGAGTTTTTTTTTAACATCTTTACATCTCAGAACATTTCCTGACTGCTGACACAAAGGAAAGATAAATCCACGTTTACAAAAAATCTATCAGAAGTAAATAAATTAACCTGTCTCTAGGTATGGACATGTAATAACAGATGATGTCAGAAGTGGAACAAAAATGAACAAGACAACAGGAATATCCACAATTACATTCTCTTCTTCTTCGTCAAACGTCTTCAGACATAAATCATAATAAATTGAGGAATATCCACAATTACATTCTCTTCTTCTTCGTCAAACGTCTTCAGACATAAATCATAATAAATCGAGTTACATTGCACTATTTTATCAATTTAATGTTCTATTGCACCATTTTGTCAAGTCTGTGACCTAATAAATTCTATTTTGATTAGCACTTTCTTTTAGAACCTCTTCCCTAGAATATATATAGGAGCAGCGTACTGTTATCCTTTTTTTTTTAAAAATTCAGTGAAGGGGTAAAACCTATAGAAATTCATTGGGGGAATGAAGGTCCAATATGGTGATGCATGCCTGTCAGTCCAGAAAGTGTATGAGAGGAGTAGGAAGTTTGAAAACTGTTCAGTCTGATGAAGAGATACAGCAGGTGATGCATGAGTAGTTACACACGCAACCAAGAGAATTTGTATCTACAGGAATTCAAGCACGTTATCTGTGCTTTCGGACTTGCATTGAATGCAGAGGTGACTATGTCGAAAAATGATACATTTGTTCTTAACTTTTTCAAACTATATTCACACAAAAACCAAAAAATGAAACAAAAAACATTGAAGGTTTTAATTTGAAGCCCCCTCGTATAAATGCTTCACTGGTCACTTCATACATCACATATTTTCGTTTCAAAGAAAATTGTTTTTAACTGCCCAGGATAGTTTTAAACAATGAGCCACACTATGCTCTTAAGTTCTGCCAGTCTTCAGGAGGATTCACAATCAAGAACCAACCACCAACCTACAAACCACACATCCACCAAGAAACCACCCATGCAACCAACCCACCGACCTACACACCACACATCCACCAAGAAACCACCCATGCAACCAACCCACCGACCTACACACCACACATCCACCAAGAAACCACCCATGCAACCAACCACCGACCTACAAACCACACATCCACCAAGAAACCACCCATGCAACCAACCCACCAACTACCCCCACCCAACCATTCACCAAGCAGCCACTTATCAGCCAACAACCCACCCCACTAACCAATGCTGGTCACACACAAAATACAATGCATGCTGACAACACTTGACAGCTGATTAGAAGTACAGTTTGGCAACCTCTAACATAGGTAGTGTGTGAGTACAACATTCAAAGACTTCAGATGTACAGTTTGGCAACCTCTAACATAGGTAGTGTGTGAGTACAACATTCAAAGACTTCAGATGTACAGTTTGGCAACCTCTAGCACAGGTAGTGTGTGAGTACAACATTCAAAGACTTCAGATGTACAGTTTGGCAACCTCTAACATAGGTAGTGTGTGAGTACAACATTCAAAGACTTCAGATGTACAGTTTGGCAACCTCTAACATAGATAGTGTGTGAGTACAACATTCAAAGACTTCAGATGTACAGTTTGGCAACCTCTAGCACAGGTAGTGTGTGAGTACAACATTCAAAGACTTAAGATGTACAGTTTGGCAACCTCTAACATAGGTAGTGTGTGAGTACAATATTCAAAGACTTCAGATGTACAGTTTGGCAACCTCTAGCACAGGTAGTGTGTGAGTACAACATTCAAAGACTTAAGATGTACAGTTTGGCAACCTCTAGCACAGGTAGTGTGTGAGTACAACATTCAAAGACTTCAGATGTAGTTTGGCAACCTCTAGCACAGGTAGTGTGTGAGTACAACATTCAAAGACTTCAGATGTACAGTTTGGCAACCTCTAACATAGATAGTGTGTGAGTACAACATTCAAAGACTTAAGATGTACAGTTTGGCAACCTCTAGCACAGGTAGTGTGTGAGTACAACATTCAAAGACTTCAGATGTACAGTTTGGCATCCTCTAACATAGGCAGTGTTTGAGTACAATATTCAAAGACTTCAGATGTACAGTTTGGCAACCTCTAGCACAGGTAGTGTGTGAGTACAACATTCAAAGACTTCAGATGTACAGTTTGGCAACCTCTAGCACAGGTAGTGTGTGAGTACAACATTCAAAGACTTCAGATGTAGTTTGGCAACCTCTAGCACAGGTAGTGTGTGAGTACAACATTCAAAGACTTCAGATGTACAGTTTGGCAACCTCTAATATAGGTAGTATGAGAGTACAACATTCAAAGACTTCAGATGTACAAGTAAACAGCAACTCACCCCATATGACGAGGCCTCAGCGCTATCCCAGGCTCCTTTGCTTATATTCTCCATGATGGCTTTGTTCTTTTTAATATCTTCTGCAGACAAATGTTCACGTCTGCAAGCAAATGTTACATAATAACATTCCGGGAATACAGCTATGAAGAGAAGCATAATGCATGACAATACAAAACCATGATATAAAACCATAATACAAAGCCACACAACATAATCAGACAACATAAAAACAACACACAACTACAAAACACAACCATTGTTTGTTTCTTTTGTACTAGAGTGTATGTAGTCCACACACAAGCTGATACAACTATCTGTTGCTGCTACTAAGGAGTAAACTGGACTGTTGTTTGCGTGTGGATTAGCTTTCCCTATTACCGGTTTTGGAGTTGGTTCCCTTGATGGCGAGGGACACTGGTAATAGGGAAAGCTAATCCACACGCAAAAATCTGTCCAGTGCACTAGAAGTAACAGCACATTATGGACTACGCTTGAGGTCAAAGTCAGCGTTTGAATAAAATTTTAAAAATAAAAAAATAACTGCAATACATAAACACATAACTAATACAAAACACACAAAAACAAAACATAACAAGAAAATAATACCCAAAACATAATTACATAACCAAACAACAATTACATAACCATAAATTATAATTACAAACAATAATAACAAAACATAAATACATAACCACAAAACATAACCACAAAACATAATTACAAAACTTAACCACAAAATATAACTACAAAACATAAACACAACACAAAAATAAAAGCAATACACAACACCAAAAGATAAACATGAAATATAAACTTGAAACATAACCACAAAACATTACAAAAGCACAAAACATAAATACAAAACTAAGAATACACAACCACAAAATATAACCACAAAACATAAAACAACAAATAACCACAACACACGTTACGCTAAACACTATTTGTTGGTAAATGATCAGTTGCACATGAAATGATACTTCCACAGACCACACTAAGAGAATCTCAACACAGTGCACAAATTCCATAGTCACGGACACCCAGCACGTTTTGCTTGATTGCTTGTGAATCTTCTACAAGACGTGTACAGCATTAACTCTTAAAGTCCCATGCATTGGTGTCGTCTGAGCCCTTAAAAGGGTTTGCATCTATTGGAGTAAGGCAAGTCTACTGGCTTTTCTACCGCCCCAAAACCAAAGTACAATCTCCATGGGACTTGTGTTGCAGAACT
The DNA here is from genome assembly GCA_014155875.1 of Cepaea nemoralis. NCBI lineage: Eukaryota > Metazoa > Mollusca > Gastropoda > Stylommatophora > Helicidae > Cepaea > Cepaea nemoralis. Next base: position 164,345 of record JACEFZ010006406.1, on the reverse strand, counting down.
CGCCTTCCCTTCTCCAAGCTCAGAAACCTGTGGCGTGTACAAGACTGGTACTGCAACTTCACATCTGTGGAGAAGCTTATGAGGATGCCACCCGGTCTTGGTGCAGCACAGCACCCACAGGCTGGCTGGGATTACACCTGGTCATGTTTTCTCCACTGGGTTTTCATATTTCAGTGCCATTAGACATCAACCCAGTGTCCAGGTTTGGGTATTTCAGTGTCAACAGACACCAACCCAGTGTCCAGGTTATGGTATGTCATTGTCAACAGACATCAACCCAGTGTCCAGGTTATGGTATTTCAGTGTCAACAGACACCAACCCAGAGCCCAGGTTATGGTATTTCAGTGTCAACAGACACCAACCCAGAGCCCAGGTTATGGTATTTCAGTGTCAACAGACACCAACCCAGTGTCCAGGTTATGGTATTTCAGTGTCAACAGACACCAACCCAAAAACCAGGTTATGGTATTTCAGTGTCAACAGACACCAACCCAGAGCTCAGGTTATGGTATTTCAGTGTCAACAGACACCAACCCAAAAACCAGGTTATGGTATTTCAGTGTCAACAGACACCAACCCAGAGCTCAGGTTATGGTATTTCAGTGTCAACAGACACCAACCCAAAGCCCAGGTTATGGTATTTCAGTGTCAACAGACACCAACCCAAAGCCCAGGTTATGGTATTTCAGTGTCAACAGACACCAACCCAGTGTCCAGGTTATGGTATTTCAGTGTCAACAGACACCAACCCAGAGCTCAGGTTATGGTATGTCATTGTCAACAGACACCAACCCAGTGTCCAGGTTATGGTATTTCAGTGTCAACAGACACCAACCCAAAGCCCAGGTTATGGTATTTCAGTGTCAACAGACACCAACCCAGAGCTCAGGTTATGGTATTTCAGTGTCAACAGACACCAACCCAGAGCCCAGGTTATGGTATTTCAGTGTCAACAGACACCAACCCAGTGTCCAGGTTATGGTATTTCAGTGTCAACAGACACCAACCCAGAGCTCAGGTTATGGTATGTCATTGTCAACTGACACCAACCCAGTGTCCAGGTTATGGTATTTCAGTGTCAACAGACACCAACCCAAAGCCCAGGTTATGGTATTTCAGTGTCAACAGACACCAACCCAGAGCTCAGGTTATGGTATTTCAGTGTCAACAGACACCAACCCAAAGCCCAGGTTATGGTATTTCAGTGTCAACAGACACAAACCCAGAGCCCAGGTTATGGTATTTCAGTGTCAACAGACACCAACCCAGAGTCCAGGTTATGGTATTTCAGTGTCAACAGACACCAACCCAGAGCTCAGGTTATGGTATGTCATTGTCAACAGACACCAACCCAGTGTCCAGGTTATGGTATTTCAGTGTCAACAGACACCAACCCAAAGCCCAGGTTATGGTATTTCAGTGTCAACAGACACCAACCCAGAGCTCAGGTTATGGTATTTCAGTGTCAACAGACACCAACCCAAAGCCCAGGTTATGGTATTTCAGTGTCAACAGACACCAACCCAGAGCCCAGGTTATGGTATTTCAGTGTCAACAGACACCAACCCAGTGTCCAGGTTATGGTATTTCAGTGTCAACAGACACCAACCCAAAGCCCAGGTTATGGTATTTCAGTGTCAACAGTCACCAACCCAGAGCTCAGGTTATGGTATTTCAGTGTCAACAGACACCAACCCAGAACCCAGGTTATGGTATTTCAGTGCCAACAGACACCAACCCAGTGTCCAGGTTATGGTATTTCAGTGTCAACAGACACAAACCCAGAGCTCAGGTTATGGTATTTCAGTGTCAACAGACACCAACACAGAGCCCAGGTTATGGTATTTCAGTGTCAACAGACACCAACCCAGAGTCCAGGTTATGGTATTTCAGTGTCAACAGACACCAACCCAGAGCTCAAGTTATGGTATGTCATTGTCAACAGACACCAACCCAGTGTCCAGGTTATGGTATTTCAGTGTCAACAGACACCAACCCAAAGCCCAGGTTATGGTATTTCAGTGTCAACAGACACCAACCCAGAGCTCAGGTTATGGTATGTCATTGTCAACAGACACCAACCCAGTGTCCAGGTTATGGTATTTCAGTGTCAACAGACACCAACCCAAAGCCCAGGTTATGGTATTTCAGTGTCAACAGACACCAACCCAGAGCTCAGGTTATGGTATTTCAGTGTCAACAGACACCAACCCAAAGCCCAGGTTATGGTATTTCAGTCTCAACAGACACCAACCCAGAGCCCAGGTTATGGTATTTCAGTGTCAACAGACACCAACCCAGTGTCCAGGTTATGGTATTTCAGTGTCAACAGACACCAACCCAGTGCCAAGAGGGAGTGTGGACTGCATACAAGGAGGTGTTCATTGCTTTTCTATTCCACTAATCCACAGCTCGTGGAGTGCATCTTATTTTGTACATGTGCATGCACGAGTGTGTGACTGTGTGTCTGCCTGCCTGATAATATGGTAATAATATGCATTGTTTATGTTTACAACATTCATTTGAAATGTTTTTTCTATGTGAATTTAACATGCACAATACATAGCTGATGTATGAAAGATGAGTGATTGGAAGGGCTGAATATAACACGGGCCTGCGTGCCAAAATTTCTGACTCTTTGAACATAAAGTTTGTTCGTTCTGGCAGGCTGTATCAAGATGTCAACGCAGCTTATGGCCAGTCCTGTTACATGACCACATTATCAGATTCATTGTCTTTCATTACAATTCACTCTACTGACTTGTTACCAGATATCATTATTTCTGATCATGTCTGTTCTAACACTTTAAGAAGACACTCCTTGTCTGGGATTGGGGATCTGTGGTAGCGTACGTCTAGATGGTGGTCATGGGTTTGAATCCACATCAGGACAGACCCAGGCGGACCTAGTCTAAAACTGCTACTTTCACTTACCTTTTCTTAGATTCCAGAATAAGATTGTTGACACTGTAGAAGTCAGACCTGTACTCTCCCACCAACTCTTGGACATAGCAGACAGAAAACAATGTGCACATACATTTTACTTCGACATCGTTGTAACACAAGAACTACATGTCAACCAAAAAGTCACAATCAAATAATGAAGAGAGTTTAAAATATCACAAACTTTGAATATCTGTATCTCCATAATTAACATGAATTATGAGTGGTTAAATACAGTTAGATGTAGGCTGGCCATGACCTTGCAGAGATTAATCGGTATTATGAATCTATGGAACACCACCAGCAAACAAATTATAGTACATTTTTTTAACATGCATCTTTCCCTTGGCAGTAAATGAAAGCTAGGCATGGACCATCTTGCATTCACTGAAGAAGACAATCACGGCTTTTAAAATGAAATGTTACAGAAAAGTTTTTAGAATTTCATAGACCAAGAAAGGAAAAATACTGACGTTCCACAAGTACTGAACATTGAAGAAATCTGGCTCATAGACATCGTGTCTCTGATACTGAAATACTTCAGCCGTGTTAAACAGCACAATGGCTGGGAGAGAACAGGGATGGAAGGCGTGGTTACTGGTAGAAGAGGCTGGGGTCAACCAGCACGGAGATGGACACAGGACACTGAGGACATCTTGGACATAAAAATGCACGAGACAGGGGGGATGGAAATGAAGCCAGAATTTTTTCAATGGGCCATAAGAGAAATGTCTGCAAAACACCTATTTTTATTTTTATAAGGCTTCGTGGTTCCCCAGGGACAAGAGCTGCCTCATGAGGTCCCACGTATGTCATTGTGATGACGGGCACTGCTGGTGGCCCTGGCCAGATGAAGTGCAGACGAATCTACACTTTAATCTTAGCCAAACTGGCATCAAAACAACTGTTACATGATGGTGAACATGCATAAACTTACTGATTTCTTTTCCCTGAATATCCATAAACTGATTGATTATTCCTAACTTCGATAAACTGATTTATCTGTTCTAACATCTATAAACTTGATGATTTATCTTCCCTAAACATTAATAAACTTACTGATTTATCTTCCCTGAACAGCCATCCACTCTGAGCTCTGGAAAATGTGATCCGCTTTGTTGACATCTGGGCAGCCACAATGTCACTGCTCATTAGAATATCCACTTCCTCCTCTAACTCCACGTCACTGTCCTGAAAGAAATCATGGGAAACACTTCACAAACTAGAACCCAGGAAGCAAACGTTTGTAAGGGGGCACAACTCTCCCACATCTCCACACATGCTTACCCTTTTTGTTACTGGCACCTTGCTGTCTTGTTAGACGATAGTTTCTTACATTGTGCTACCAAAAAAATAGGCACAATAACTATAACCCATGGCAGGAACCAGGGATGGAGTTATTCCTCTCCACAGCACAAAGCCTGGGCTGAATTGTAGAGACCATGGGTTGTCCATGCAGTATGATTCCTCTCACTGCCCGCCTAGTTTACTCCAGAGAAAAGGTAACATCAATACATCTGGAACAAGACAAGCTGCAGAAGCTGCTAGATCAGTAAAGTAATGCTCTAATTGTCTGCCTGTTGGAGCTTCGATCCTAGACCAGATGCCGACCAAGGTTTCTGATGTACCCTGCCATGACATTTAGTCTTTAAGTTGCATTTCCCCGCACTATGTTAAGACTTATACCCTCCTAATTGCGCTCCATTGCCGAAAGCTGTTGGCACAATGTTGGGTATTGGGTTTGGTGAATGATCCCCAACATTTGGCTTATCCACCATGCTTACCCATCAGAATAGAAAATATGGATTACTGCTAAGAGCTGATACAAACAAAGAATGAATGCAGAAAATGACTGGGAAACCCAAGAACAGAAAGACATATGTAAATACAATTAAGCATCTTAACCAAAGTCTTTATCAATGAATCATCATCATCATCATCATGTGCCACGCCAATATGTGTGGGTGGTCACAGCTCGCCATCTCTCACGATATGTGTGGGTGGTTACAGCTCGCCATCTCTCACGATATGTGTGGGTGGTTACAGCTCGCCATCTCTCACGATATGTGTGGGTGGTTACAGCTCACCATCTCTCACGATATGTGAGGGTGGTCACAGCTCGCCATCTCTCACGATATGTGAGGGTGGTCACAGCTCGCCATCTCTCACGATATGTGAGGGTGGTCACAGCTCACCATCTCTCACGATATGTGAGGGTGGTCACAGCTCACCATCTCTCACGATATGTGTGGGTGGTTACAGCTCGCCATCTCTCACGATATGTGAGGGTGGTCACAGCTCACCATCTCTCACGATATGTGAGGGTGGTCACAGCTCGCCATCTCTCACGATATGTGTGGGTGGTTACAGCTCACCATCTCTCACGATATGTGAGGGTGGTCACAGCTCGCCATCTCTCACGATATGTGAGGGTGGTCACAGCTCACCATCTCTCACGATATGTGAGGGTGGTCACAGCTCGCCATCTCTCACGATATGTGAGGGTGGTCACAGCTCGCCATCTCTCACGATATGTGTGGGTGGTCACAGCTCGCCATCTCTCATGATATGTGAGGGTGGTCACAGCTCACCATCTCTCATGATATGTGTGGGTGGTCACAGCTCGCCATCTCTCACGACATGTGTGGGTGGTCACAAATATACTTAACTAGAAAACAAATATACTTAACTAGAAAACTGAAATTCCAAAATCATAAGCAACCCACAATCATAAGTAATATAAATCTTTGAATGAAGTAAAATAAAGTGAAAACAAACTAAAACCTAAGTCCAGGAAACAAAACAAAATAGGAAGGAAGGAGGGAAATATGCAATGGTGGAAAAGATAGTAACATACAAGTTAAGGACTCTTAATCAATATATTTAGACAATAAATCAACCATCTAAATCCATGTAGTCAATCAATCAATTCATCTGGTCAATCAACCAACCAGTCCTTCTTGTCAATCAATCAATGTACTTAATCAATCGATTCAATCAATCTATATATTTAGTAAATCAATCAATCCATTTAGTCAATCAACCAACCAGTCCATCTAGTCAATCAATCAATCAATCCATTTAGTCAATCAACCAACCCATCTAATCAATCAATCAATCAATCCACTTAATCAATGTAGTCAATCGGCTTGTAACTTACATCCCATTTGTTAGAAACATACCAATTAATTAATAAAATTACTATAATTACATTGTATTCATAATAAATATGTCACACACTCAATACACAAAAAAGACAACAAATATATGGAAAAAACCCAGCAGCTATAGTAGGATAAACAGAACAGTTTGACACGACTTGTGAACACAACACTGGATACCTCATATCTGACTCGCTGATACACTTCAGATTTGTTGTCTAATACTGATAAACTGTGCTGAGGTTTTGCCTCTCCGTTGAAGAGGAATGTGATATCACCTCGTTCCCAGCGCATCTCTGTGAAGTCTACCAAAGTTGTATCTAAACTGTGTGAGAGAAAACCAAGGTTATTGAGTTTGTATCTGAACTGTGAGAGAAAATCAAGGTAACTGAGACTGTATTTAAACTGTGTGAGAGAAAACCAAGGTTGTTGAGGTTGTATCTAAGCTGTGTGAGAGAAAACAAAGGTTGTTGAGGTTGTATCTAAACTGTGTGAGAGAAAACCAAGGTTAATGAGGTTGTATCTAAACTGTGTGAGAGAAAACCAAGGTTACTGAGGTTGTATCTAAACTGTGTGAGAGAAAACCAAGGTTGTTGAGGTTGTATCTAAACTGTGTGAGAGAAAACCAAGGTTACTGAGGTTGTATCTAAACTGTGTGAGAGAAAACCAAGGTTACTGAGGTTGTATCTAAACTGTGTGAGAGAAAACCAAGGTTACTGAGGTTGTATCTAAACTGTGTGAGAAAAAACCAAGGTTATTGAGGTGGTATCTAAACTGTGTGAGATAAAACCAAGGTTATTGAGGTTGTATCTAAACTGTGTGAGAGAAAACCAAGGTTATTGAGGCGGTATCTAAACTGTGTGAGATAAAACCAAGGTTGTTGAGGTTGTATCTAAACTGCGTGAGAGAAAACCAAGGTTGATGAGGTTGTATCTAAACTGTGTGAGAGAAAACCAAGGTTGTTGAGGTTGTATCTAAACTGTGTGAGAGAAAACCAAGGTTGTTGAGGTTGTATCTAAACTGTGTGAGAGAAAACCAAGGTTACTGAGGTTGTATCTAAACTGTGTGAGAGAAAACCAAGGTTATTGAGGTTGTATCTAAACTGTGTGAGAGAAAACCAAGGTTACTGAGGTTGTATCTAAACTGTGTGAGAGAAAACCAAGGTTATTGAGGTTGTATCTAAACTGTGTGAGAGAAAACCAAGGTTAATGAGGTTGTATCTAAACTGTGTGAGATAAAACCAAGGTTGGTGAGGTTGTATCTAAACTGTGTGAGAGAAAACCAAGGTTACTGAGGTTGTATCTAAACTGTGTGAGAGAAAACCAAGGTTATTGAGGTGGTATCTAAACTGTGTGAGATAAAACCAAGGTTATTGAGGTTGTATCTAAACTGTGTGAGAGAAAACCAAGGTTACTGAGGCGGTATCTAAACTGTGTGAGATAAAACCAATCTCTACACCACATAGTCTCATCAGCCAAGCATTACTTAAGTGGACCGAATGAGAACACTGCATAATGTGTAGGGGCGGGCAATCAAGTATCAAGATTTCACACAATCCCCAGTCTTGATGTTGAATCACAATGTATCAGGGATGTACACTGTTGGCCTCCTCTGTGACTTCTGTCAGTTTGTCTACACTTCAACGTTAAGGGGCAAAAGGGGAGGGATGGGTGGTGTTTAAAAGCTGTGAAAGCTGTGAGGATCAACTTCATGGCACTAGTTTTTATCCCATATGGCACAGCCTCTTTGTCTCATCAACTCGATGTGGGGGTTAAAGCAGCACTAGATTTTATTAGAAAGCAGCAAGTCAAATGGTTTGGCCATGCAAGTAGGTTACCAGTCAACAGCATACCACAACAAGCAATGATGTACAGGCCAGATGGAAACAGAGGAAGAGGCCAACCACGTAAACGTTCGATGGAGGGAATAGCAGAGTCCATGGGAATATCGATATATGAAGCCCATAATCGGGAACTCTCACGATGTTTATACTTCACCTCGACACCGCAAGGTACAAGAGGAACATGATGAGATGAGATGAGATGGTGCAGCCTCTTTGTCTCTTTCTGCAGAGTAGCCTGTTAAAAGTGTCACACAGAGCCCGACCTTAGTTGCAGCAATTATGTTATGATACAACTCAATATAAAAATCAGAGGCAAACTGGACAAGAAAGAAGATAACCTACTTGTCTGTCTGTCACCGTAACTAATAGCTTCAGCCAGCGGGGTCCAGCCCATGGCATTCTACAACTTGACTGGAGCTCCATGAGCCAGGAGTAAGTGGATACATTCTGAAATACAACATCACACATGTATTACTGAAATACTACATTATACATGTATAACTGAAATACACCATAACATATGTATTGCTGAAATACTTCATTTTACATGTATAATTGAAATACTTCATCACACATGTATTACTTGAATAATTTATCACACATGTATTGCTGTAATACTTCATTACACATGTATTACTGAAATACTTTATCACACATGTATTACTGGAATACTTTATTACACATGTATTACTGAAATACATCATTACACATGTATTACTGGAATACTTTATTACACATGTATTACTGGAATACTTTATTACACATGTATTAATGGAATACTTCATTACACATGTATTACTGAAATACTTTATTACACATGTATTACTGGAATACTTCATTACACATGTATTACTGAAATACTTTATCACACATGTATTACTGGAATACTTTATTACACATGTATTACTGAAATACATCATTACACATGTATTACTGGAATACTTTATTACGCATGTATTACTGAAATACTTTATTACACATGTATTACTGGAATACTTTATTACACATGTATTACTGGAATACTTTATTACACATGTATTAATGGAATACTTCATTACACATGTATTACTGAAATACTTTATTACACATGTATTACTGGAATACTTCATTATACGTGTATTACTGGAATACTTTATTACACATGTATTACTGGAATACTTTATTACACATGTATTACTGACATACATCATTACACATGTATTACTGGAATACTTTATTACGCATGTATTACTGGAACACTTCATTACACATGTATTACTTGAATACTTTATTACACATGTATTACTGGAATACTTTATTACACATGTATTACTGGAACACTTTATTACACATGTATTACTGGAATACTTTATTACACATGTATTACTGGAATACTTTATTACACATGTATTACTGGAACACTTCATTACACATGTATTACTGGAATACTTTATTACACATGTATTACTGGAACACTTCATTACACATGTATTACTAGAATACTTTATTACACATGTATTACTGGAACACTTCATTACACATGTATTACTGGAATACTTTATTACACATGTATTACTGGAATACTTTATTACACATGTATTACTGGAATACTTTATTACACATGTATTACTGGAATACTTCATTACACACGTATTACTGGAATACTTTATTACACATGTATTACTGACATTCATCATTACACACGTATTCTTGAAATACATCATTACACATGTATTACTGGAATACTTTATTACACATGTATTACTGGAATACTTTATTACACATGTATTACTGACATTCATCATTACACACGTATTCTTGAAATACATCATTACACATGTATTACTGGAATACTTTATTACACATGTATTACTGGAATACTTTATTACACATGTATTACTGGAATACTTTATTACACATGTATTACTGGAATACTTTATTATACATGTATTACTGGAATAATTTATTACACATGTATTACTGGAATACTTTTTTACACATGTATTACTGACATTCATCATTACACATGTATTCTTGAAATACATCATTACACATGTATTACTGGAATACTTTATTACACATGTATTACTGGAATACTTTATTACACATGTATTACTGGAATACTTCATTACACATGTATTACTGGAATACTTTATTACACATGTATTACTGGAATACTTCATTATGCATGTATTACTGGAATACTTTATTACACGTGTATTACTGGAATAATTCATTACACATGTATTACTGGAATACTTCATTACACATGTATTACTGGAATACTTTATTACGCATGTATTACTGGAACACTTCATTACACATGTATTACTGGAATACTTTATTACACATGTATTACTGGAATACTTTATTACACATGTATTACTGGAAAACTTTATTACACATGTATTACTGGAATACTTTATTACACATGTATTACTGGAATACTTTATTACACATGTATTACTGGAACACTTCATTACACATGTATTACTGGAATACTTTATTACACATGTATTACTGGAACACTTCATTACACTTGTATTACTGGAATACTTTATTACACATGTATTACTGGAACACTTCATTACACATGTATTACTGGAATACTTTATTACACATGTATTACTGGAATACTTTATTACACATGTATTACTGGAATACTTTATTACACATGTATTACTGGAATACTTCATTACACACGTATTACTGGAATACTTTATTACACATGTATTACTTGAATACTTTATTACACATGTATTACTGACATTCATCATTACACACGTATTCTTGAAATACATCATTACACATGTATTACTGGAATACTTTATTACACATGTATTACTGGAATACTTTATTATACATGTATTACTGGAATAATTTATTACACATGTATTACTGGAATAATTTTTTACACATGTATTACTGACATTCATCATTACACATGTATTCTTGAAATACATCATTACACATGTATTACTGGAATACTTTATTACACATGTATTACTGGAATACTTTATTACACATGTATTACTGGAATACTTCATTACACATGTATTACTGGAAAACTTTATTACACATGTATTACTGGAATACTTTATTATACATGTATTACTGGAATACTTTATAACACATGTAATACTGGTATACTTTATTATGCATATATTACTGGAATACTTCATTACACATGTATTACTGAAATACTTTATTAAACCTGTATTACTAAAATACTTTATTACACATGTATTACTGGAATACTTCATTACACATGTATTACTGGAATACTTTATTATGCATGTATTACTGGAATACTTTTTTACACATGTATTACTGGAATACTTCATTACACATGTATTACTGGAATACTTCATTACACATGTATTACTGGAATACTTTATTACGCATGTATTACTGGAATACTTCATTACACATGTATTACTGGAATACTTTATTACACATGTATTACTGACATTCATCATTACACATGTATTACTGGAATACTTTATTACACATGTATTATTTAAAATACATCATGACACATGTATTACTGGAATACTTTATTACACATGTATTATTTGAAATGCATCATTACACATGTATTACTGACATTCATCATTTCACATGTATTATTGAAATACATCATTACACATGTATTACTGACATTCATCATTACACATGTATTATTGAAATACATCATTACACATGTATTACTGAAATACATCATTACACAAGTATTATTGAAATACATCATTGCACATGTATTACTGGAATAATTTATCACACATGTATTGCTGTAATACTTCATTACACATGTATTACTGAAATACTTTATCACACATGTATTACTGGAATACTTTATTACACATGTATTACTGAAATACATCATTACACATGTATTACTGGAATACTTTATTACACATGTATTACTGGAATACTTTATTACACATGTACTAATGGAATACTTCATTACACATGTATCACTGAAATACTTTATTACACATGTATTACTGGAATACTTCATTACACATGTATTACTGAAATACTTTATCACACATGTATTACTGGAATACTTTATTACACATGTATTACTGAAATACATCATTACACATGTATTACTGGAATACTTTATTACGCATGTATTACTGAAATACTTTATTACACATGTATTACTGGAATACTTTATTACGCATGTATTACTGGAATACTTTATTACACATGTATTACTGGAATACTTTATTACACATGTATTAATGGAATACTTCATTACACATGTATTACTGAAATACTTTATTACACATGTATTACTGGAATACTTCATTATACGTGTATTACTGGAATACTTTATTACACATGTATTACTGGAATACTTTATTACACATGTATTACTGACATACATCATTACACATGTATTACTGGAATACTTTATTACGCATGTATTACTGGAACACTTCATTACACATGTATTACTGGAATACTTTATTACACATGTATTACTGGAATACTTTATTACACATGTATTACTGGAACACTTTATTACACATGTATTTCTGGAATACTTTATTACACATGTATTACTGGAATACTTTATTACACATGTATTACTGGAACACTTCATTACACATGTATTACTGGAATACTTTATTACACATGTATTACTGGAACACTTCATTACACATGTATTACTAGAATACTTTATTACACATGTATTACTGGAACACTTCATTACACATGTATTACTGGAATACTTTATTACACATGTATTACTGGAATACTTTATTACACATGTATTACTGGAATACTTTATTACACATGTATTACTGGAATACTTCATTACACACGTATTACTGGAATACTTTATTACACATGTATTTCTGGAATACTTTATTACACATGTATTACTGGAATACTTTATTACACATGTATTTCTGGAATACTTTATTACACATGTATTACTTGAATACTTTATTACACATGTATTACTGACATTCATCATTACACACGTATTCTTGAAATACATCATTACACATGTATTACTGGAATACTTTATTACACATGTATTACTGGAATACTTTATTACACATGTATTACTGGAATACTTTATTACACATGTATTACTGGAATACTTTATTATACATGTATTACTGGAATAATTTATTACACATGTATTACTGGAATACTTTTTTACACATGTATTACTGACATTCATCATTACACATGTATTCTTGAAATACATCATTACACATGTATTACTGGAATACTTTATTACACATGTATTACTGGAATACTTTATTACACATGTATTACTGGAATACTTCATTACACATGTATTACTGGAATACTTTATTACACATGTATTACTGGAATACTTCATTATGCATGTATTACTGGAATACTTTATTACACATGTATTACTGGAATACTTCATTACACATGTATTACTGGAATACTTCATTACACATGTATTACTGGAATACTTTATTACGCATGTATTACTGGAACACTTCATTACACATGTATTACTGGAATACTTTATTACACATGTATTACTGGAATACTTTATTACACATGTATTACTGGAAAACTTTATTACACATGTATTACTGGAATACTTTATTACACATGTATTACTGGAATACTTTATTACACATGTATTACTGGAACACTTCATTACACATGTATTGCTGGAATACTTTATTACACATGTATTACTGGAACACTTCATTACACTTGTATTACTGGAATACTTTATTACACATGTATTACTGGAACACTTCATTACACATGTATTACTGGAATACTTTATTACACATGTATTACTGGAATACTTTATTACACATGTATTACTGGAATACTTTATTACACATGTATTACTGGAATACTTCATTACACACGTATTACTGGAATACTTTATTACACATGTATTTCTGGAATACTTTATTACACATGTATTACTGGAATACTTTATTACACATGTATTTCTGGAATACTTTATTACACATGTATACTTGAATACTTTATTACACATGTATTACTAACATTCATCATTACACACGTATTCTTGAAATACATCATTACACATGTATTACTGGAATACTTTATTACACATGTATTACTGGAATACTTTATTACACATGTATTACTGGAATACTTTATTACACATGTATTACTGGAATACTTTATTATACATGTATTACTGGAATAATTTATTACACATGTATTACTGACATTCATCATTACACATGTATTCTTGAAATACATCATTACACATGTATTACTGGAATACTTTATTACACATGTATTACTGGAATACTTTATTACACATGTATTACTGGAATACTTCATTACACATGTATTACTGGAAAACTTTATTACACATGTATTACTGGAATACTTTATTATACATGTATTACTGGAATACTTATTACACATGTAATACTGATATACTTTATTATGCATATATTACTGGAATACTTCATTACACATGTATTACTGAAATACTTTATTAAACATGTATTACTAAAATACTTTATTACACATGTATTACTGGAATACTTCATTACACATGTATTACTGGAATACTTTTTTATGCATGTATTACTGGAATACTTTTTACACATGTATTACTGGAATACTTCATTACACATGTATTACTGGAATACTTCATTACACATGCATTACTGGAATACTTTATTACGTATGTATTACTGGAATACTTCATTACACATGTATTACTGGAATACTTTATTACACATGTATTACTGACATTCATCATTACACATGTATTACTGGAATACTTTATTACACATGTATTATTTGAAATACATCATGACACATGTATTACTGGAATACTTTATTACACATGTATTATTTGAAATACATCATTACACATGTATTACTGACATTCATCATTACACATGTATTATTGAAATACATCATTACATATGTATTACTGACATTCATCATTACACATGTATTATTGAAATACATCATTACACATGTATTACTGAAATACATCATTACACAAGTATTATTGAAATACATCATTGCACATGTATTACTGGAATACTTTATTACACATGTATTACTGACATTCATCATTACACATGTATTATTGAAATACATCATTACACATGTATTACTGGAATACTTTATTACACATGTATTATTAAAATACATCATTACACATGTATTACTGAAATACATCATTACACAAGTATTATTGAAATACATCATTGCACATGTATTACTGGAATATTTTATTACACATGTATTACTGACATTCATCATTGCACATGTATTACTGAAATACTTTATTACACATGTATTATTGAAATACATCATTACTCATGTATTATTGAAATACATCATTACAATGTATTACTGAAATACTTTATTACACATGTATTATTGAAATACATCATTACACATGTATTACCGGAATACTTTATTACACATGTATTATTGAAATGCATCATTACACATGTATTACTGGAATACTTTATTACACATGTATTACTGGAATACTTTATTACACATGTATTACTGGAAAACTTTATTACACATGTATTACTGGAATACTTTATTACACATGTATTACTGGAATACTTTATTACACATGTATTACTGGAACACTTCATTACACATGTATTGCTGGAATACTTTATTACACATGTATTACTGGAACACTTCATTACACTTGTATTACTGGAATACTTTATTACACATGTATTACTGGAACACTTCATTACACATGTATTACTGGAATACTTTATTACACATGTATTACTGGAATACTTTATTACACATGTATTACTGGAATACTTTATTACACATGTATTACTGGAATACTTCATTACACACGTATTACTGGAATACTTTATTACACATGTATTTCTGGAATACTTTATTACACATGTATTACTGGAATACTTTATTACACATGTATTTCTGGAATACTTTATTACACATGTATTACTTGAATACTTTATTACACATGTATTACTAACATTCATCATTACACACGTATTCTTGAAATACATCATTACACATGTATTACTGGAATACTTTATTACACATGTATTACTGGAATACTTTATTACACATGTATTACTGGAATACTTTATTACACATGTATTACTGGAATACTTTATTATACATGTATTACTGGAATAATTTATTACACATGTATTACTGGAATAATTTTTTACACATGTATTACTGACATTCATCATTACACATGTATTCTTGAAATACATCATTACACATGTATTACTGGAATACTTTATTACACATGTATTACTGGAATACTTTATTACACATGTATTACTGGAATACTTCATTACACATGTATTACTGGAAAACTTTATTACACATGTATTACTGGAATACTTTATTATACATGTATTACTGGAATACTTTATTACACATGTAATACTGATATACTTTATTATGCATATATTACTGGAATACTTCATTACACATGTATTACTGAAATACTTTATTAAACATGTATTACTAAAATACTTTATTACACATGTATTACTGGAATACTTCATTACACATGTATTACTGGAATACTTTATTATGCATGTATTACTGGAATACTTTTTACACATGTATTACTGGAATACTTCATTACACATGTATTACTGGAATACTTCATTACACATGCATTACTGGAATACTTTATTACGCATGTATTACTGGAATACTTCATTACACATGTATTACTGGAATACTTTATTACACATGTATTACTGACATTCATCATTACACATGTATTACTGGAATACTTTATTACACATGTATTATTTGAAATACATCATGACACATGTATTACTGGAATACTTTATTACACATGTATTATTTGAAATACATCATTACACATGTATTACTGACATTCATCATTACACATGTATTATTGAAATACATCATTACATATGTATTACTGACATTCATCATTACACATGTATTATTGAAATACATCATTACACATGTATTACTGAAATACATCATTACACAAGTATTATTGAAATACATCATTGCACATGTATTACTGGAATACTTTATTACACATGTATTACTGACATTCATCATTACACATGTATTATTGAAATACATCATTACACATGTATTACTGGAATACTTTATTACACATGTATTATTAAAATACATCATTACACATGTATTACTGAAATACATCATTACACAAGTATTATTGAAATACATCATTGCACATGTATTACTGGAATATTTTATTACACATGTATTACTGACATTCATCATTGCACATGTATTACTGAAATACTTTATTACACATGTATTATTGAAATACATCATTACTCATGTATTATTGAAATACATCATTACAATGTATTACTGAAATACTTTATTACACATGTATTATTGAAATACATCATTACACATGTATTACCGGAATACTTTATTACACATGTATTATTGAAATACATCATTACACATGTATTACTGGAATACTTTATTACACATGTATTACAGAAAAGTGAGAACCTTATGTAAGGAGGCAAAAGAAACATGGCTTGAGAAAAATTGTAGAGAAATTGAAAAACAACACAACAGTAACAATGCGAAACTAATGCACAAAAGAATTCAGGAGCTTACTAATCAAAGAACACGTACATCAGCAGGCTGCCTAAAGACAAAAGATGGAAGAGTCATAATAGAAAAAGATCAGATCTTACATGAATGGTCAGATTATGTGAAAAACCTTTATGACGATAACAGAGACGAACAGTATGATGTCCAAAATAATAATGAAGGACCAGCAATTTTAAAGATGGAGGTTCAGAATGCGCTTAACCATATGAAATCTGGCAAGACCCCCGGTTCAGACAGCGTCACAACAGAAATGATAAAGGTTTAGAAGAATATGGAATAGATAAAGTTACCAGTCTGCTTAATACAATATATGATACTGGAAATATACCTCAGGAGTTATGTAATTCTGTATTTATTGCAATCCCAAAGAAATCAGGAGCCTTGGAATGTGATCAACATCGAACAATTAGTATAATGAGTCACATCACGAAGATTTTGCTAAGAATTATCATGCAAAGAGTTAGGAGGAAAATACAACCTGAAATAGGAGAAGCACAATGTGGGTTTGTGGAAGGCAAGGGTACAGTAAATGCTGTGTATATACTGAGAAACATAATCGACCGTTCTATAGAAGTAAACAAAGATCTACACCTTTGCTTTATTGACTACACAAAGGCTTTTGATAAAGTGAGACATGTCAACATGATAAGGATGCTTGAAGATCTACAAATTGATGGAAAAGATCTTAGACTTGTAAAAAACATATATTGGAAACAACAAGCTGCCATAAGAGTTGATAATGAAGTAAGCCAATATCAGCCTATTAAAAGGGGTGTGAGACAGGGATGTGTAATGTCTCCAGATCTGTTTTCCCTGTACAGTGAAAGTATTTTCAGAAATATTGAAGATATGGAAGGAATCAACATTGGGGGACGATGCATCAATAACATTAGATATGCAGATGATACAGTCTTGATTGCAGACAATGAACAGGACCTGCAAAATTTAGTAGATGCGATTGTTACACACAGTGAACAACTAGGGTTAGAATTAAATTGTAAAAAGACACAGATTATGGTCGTCACTAGGAAGGACTGAAATACCACAATGTAATATACAAGTAAAGGGGAATATTCTTCAACAAGTGAGCAGGTACAATTATCTCGGAACAGTAATAACATCTGATGGGAGATGCCTTGAAGAGATTAGAACAAGAATCGCCATGGCAAAAGTAGCCTTTAGCAAGATGAAAAACATATTGACCAATAAAAAGATGTCAATTGAAACGAGAAAAAGAGTGTTGAGATGCTACATTGAACCTGTACTTTTATATGGATGTGAAGCGTGGACAATGAGCAGTCAGGCTGAAAAACATCTGATGGCTGTAGAGATGTGGTTTCTGAGGAAAATGCAAAGAATACCATGGACAGCCAGAAAGACCAATGAACAAGTCCTTCAAGAAACAAATGAAGATCGTAAATTGATTAGAGAAATTAGACGTAGACAGTCAAAAATTTTTGGGCATGTTATGAGAAGAAATGGATTGGAGAATTTGGTGACAACTGGTAAGATCGAGGGGAACAGACCAAGGGGAAGACCTAGAAGCAAGTACCTGGATGGCTTGGTCTTGTGGCATGGTCGAGACAGAAACACGGAGCTGATCCACGACTCTGGTGATCGAGTGAGATGGCAGAACATGACCGCCCACGTTTACCGGCATGGCACATGATGGATGGATGGACTTGTCGCTTGTTTTCCCGGGAGGAAGATGGAATCAACAAGCACATCTACAAACTTATTATCTGTTGGGATTATTGACTGACTTCTGTCTACACTCCTCCCTTCTGTCTTCCCTTCCATATATCTATTTCTTTCACTCTCTCGGTTATTCCCTCAACACATACTCCGACAACAGTTCCTTTCAACGATAAATAAAAGATTTATTAATAAAAACTATGTCTGGTGTATGTATGGATTGTGTAAGCGTAGTTGATAGTGTATTCTATTGTTAGTGCCAGAATGAACTCTGAATGTCTAGTAGCGGTGTCACATCTCGCCCACTCATTTTGCAAAACCACAGGACAGCACATCAAACAGGAAAGATCTCACCCTGGATGATCCGTATGCTTGAGTCTGACGATAAATCCGTTATTGAATGAAACAAAACTGTTCACCGCTATATCACTGTACAGTAATAATAATCCAGTCAGTTTATAACTTCGCCCGAGTCTGTTTCATTACAGTATTTATCCGACATTGAAAAACACCACATCACCACAGTTCAGCATATTGTCTATATGAGTAGCAATGTTTTTACTGTCTATTGTCTATGCCTACAAGACGTAGGTATTGTTATTTTGCTTTGTTTTCTTCAAACTTCTATTCCTTTTTTCCTTATTACTTTAGTGATCTGGATCTTCTTTTTCAAAGTTCCTTAAAAAATATAGTTTATTTCTTCTTTGATCCTGTCTACTTTATTACTTCGTTTATTGGGGTATTTGCTCTCCCCACAATTGAATTGACTTGAATTGTTTTTCAACCAAGCTTTTCCAGCACACAAGAAGTATGTGTCTATCTTCTCTTTATATCCCGATGGGAGTTGAACCTGTGAACAGTATAACAGATCCAGTGATAAGTGTCTGCCACTTAATACTACTTATGCAAGTGTCCTTCTCCAGCCATAATGGCAAGGCTTCCGAAGTAAACACCCACATAAGACATATGAATTCATCAAAGTCTAACTTATTCACTATTAGAAAGCAATGATAAACTCTATGCTTACACATCTATTGTCCTATGCTAAAACTCTACTCTAATATATTAATACCTTATATATGCACTTATCCTCCTGGAATCGAAATACACTAGCGAATAACACACTAATATCCCATCTTCTTTAAACCCTTAGGGACGTGTATTTCTTTCCCCCCTCAGGAGGCATATATCATTCAGCCCAGTTTGGAACACACACTAACTAGCAACCTCAATATCTATCGTGGCAGCCGGACCTCAGCGTTAGACAGACTCTATCTTGTGACAAGACCACCGGGGCTTAGACTGGTTTGCTACGATAGATAATTATCCCCAGCCTTTGCTCCAGGCCCCACACAAGCCGGGACAGCTGGACCTCCCCTCCCTCACCTAGGGTTGAATACCCCAAGGGGGCTCGGACAAGACATCAGTCATATCACTGCACAAAGTCATAGCTAAGAGAACAAAAATTTAATTCTGAACTAAGTCAACCACAACACAGAGAAGGATGGCTGAAAGCCAGACTAGAAGAGACTATGTACAAGATCAAATATGCAGATGAGTATTCTTCATCATGGAGGCGGACGATAGCTCGTGCGGTTGTCCAGTCGTGGTAGCGACTCACCCAGGCTCCTCCAGTGGACCGGAACTCCAAGGTCTGCTGCCTCTCCAAAGTTCCCTCTGCACACAGAGAACTAATCACGGGCTGATCAAGCGCAGTACCACTGCCTGACTGACACTGCACCGATGAACAAGGATCCTTCCTTGCTGTCGTACTATTTCACTCGTCACACTCCTGATGAAGTCTGGGCCGACCCTAGAACATTAGCGGTCTCCCACTTGCAGAAAAAGTACATGTAGCACCGTATCAAAATACACAAGAGCCTGGTCACTCTTCTATCTCATAAGTGACCCACACACTGATATGTCACCTACAAAATGAGCGGTTGCTCCACACGAACACAACATGTCACTGGCAAAGTCTATCAGGTGAATAAACACTTCAACTTATTTCCATGTCCTTGGATCAATAGATCTTCACACAGTCTCATGTAAGTACCCTGATCGTTGGGTATCAATCACAACTTAGCATACACTGTCAACAGTTCACCACGTTGGCATGAGGTAGCTCCCTACCTTAACAAACATGTCAACAGTTCACCACGTTGGAATGAGGTAGCTCCCTACCTTCACAAACATGTCACTCTGGTGTTCCCACCACTAATGTAATCAATGTCTTAGGTCACTGGACCACCTGTTGGCTTCAAAAAGGTAAACCAATGTAGAAACACTATTCAAGCATAAATGATACACGGTGTCCCATGACAACCCAGCCGGGCCGGAAGCATAACAGAGTCCATGATGACCGGTAACAATGATCACTTGGCTCAACTTGAAAGTTCATGACCTTGCAATCACCAAGGTTTACACTGAGTTTGAATGTCACCAGTGCTTCACTGGCTAGAATCACCAGACGTTTCAGTGTTGGATCCTCTCGGGATCGTATGACACTTGTCGGACTCTTGGCGGAGGTCCTAACCTAGACCTACCGACATATTCAGCACTCAGCTCCTTTCAACATTGATCTCGCAGAATCAGACGACCACTCCCCGTATGGCCTCAATCAACTTCTGGATAGGCACTGGAATGAGTAGGCCCATAGAGCTCATGGTGAAGCTCTTGAATCTTCTTCAGTATATCACAATAACAGATCCTGAAACACGGAGAGGTTGGTGTGAGTACTCAACTACAACAAAGACTAACAGCATCTCCACCATGTCACCTTCCTCTCAGACATTCCTCATGTCTGCCAACATGAGTATGAAATCATCACATCATAGATCTACTAGTAATCATAATGTATAGGCATAATGATAATAGAGAAAGCAATAGCACCCCTGTTCAGTCAAGTAACACTTCTGGGCTACATATAACCCCTAGCACCAGAGTCGACTGTATGACTCTGTCAAAGCATCTTTCGCCTGGTGCCAGTCCAATCCTGTTTCACCTTCCATCATCAATCAACATATACACCTACTTCCCTTTCAGTGTAGTGATTACTTTATCGAGAAGGTGTCCAGCCGGACATCTCCTTCCTGACAGACTCATCAATTCACCAATCCCTTAACCCATGGACTGATCAATTACACACATTACTAACTATATTACCATAATGAATTATACTCCTGATAACTCATTACTATAGTAGTAACCAAGGAGAACTCATGAATTGTTACACTTAAATAACCAACTCATATCACAGCCATAGTGTCAGTTCTGGGATCCCTGCCCCAGATCCTGAGTTGCCCTTTTATTCACTGACTATCTTCCAGGTCAGTCATACCTGTGCCGGTCGAGCACAGCTGTGGTGGCCATCCACCATTACACTTTCCCATAGCTACTGTGGGTCCCGTGTACCTAGTCCCGTGACGACTTAAGTCACGTCATCCAATGTAGCAAGCCTCCAGACTCCACTACCAAACTCTGGCTCCATCTTTTTTTTTGGGGGGGGGGGATTATGCCCCTCATCTACTACTACTTCACGGCAGTACTCCCAGTACTCCATGAACCGAGTCAGGGTTCCAGAAGAGTAGAATATTAGAGACAGAAACGGTTAGGTTCAAATCCTCGATCTATCTAGACCCCTCGGCCTCGAATTACGGAGTGCCGCACCACCCTCGGTCGGGTATGTTCAACCTTCGGATATGCACGATCGCTTTAGGTCGGACCTGTAACCTAACGGGTTGGGCGTACCGGCCTACCTCCCAGTCGGCTGTCTAGACAAACGTCCGATGGAACACGCACGGTCATTCTAGCGGACGGACAATACAACAAGCAGTAACAATAGTATCATAAATACTTTCTATCATCTGTTATCCTATCGATGTAACACCATCCGGCTTACACGGATCTCTGCATAATATCCCTTTGACGGGAGTGCGATGAGGTGGTCTCCCTTGAATTAATATCAATTAATAGGGGATTCCCCATCAAAAAGTAGTGCGTGGCGGCGCTATTCTAGTTATTTATAGATAAATCTAGAAGGTTCCCCCAAGTGCGTACGTGGTCGAGATCTCTAGGTTCACGAGTGCTTCATGCAGCACGGGTTGGGAGAACTTATCGTGACTCTGGTTTTCTCCATGGATCATGGGAATCCCGTGGCCCGTGTAGGCAAGTTGAAGGCGCACTGAGTTAGTCGTGACCAGTCGCCAGCCGGACCTCAGCGTTAGACAGATCACAGCAACAGGGCTGCTGTACTTTTGATGTCAATATGCGCGGCCAGAGCGGACATCTGCAGTCAAGTTTGTGATTGTTCAATCACAGGTTAGTTGAATACTTATTCTATTGTTTAACTGTTGTCGTTATGCCGTGCCGACCTCCCCGAACGAATTAATTGCCGTCGGAATTGAGTAGTCGCGTAGCGTTACCATTTACAGCTGGCTGTCTGCATATTTAATTAGCCTTTATCGATCAGCGACGTAATGTGTTACCTGACGGAACAAGCCTTATTCCACAGTGAGTGGTGTGTAAATAAAATAGACTGACCTAGTTACTTGTTTGGTTTATTAATTACGCAGGCAAGGCAGAAAGTTTGTCAGTCATTACATCGACATGCTAGAAGCTGTAAATAATAATAAGGTAAATCTTATTATTATAGATGTGTAATGTGCTTCGGGACATTAGAATTGTAACTTATTTGTTCTATAAGTGGTGGTGATTTTTCGAGGAATCAAGGTGAGATCGGCCGTGGTGTATTTGCTGTGTGAAGATAGCAGGGTTATTCCGTGTAAGCCGGATGGTGTTACAACGGTAGGATAACAGTTGATAGGAAGTATTTATGATACTATTGTTACTGCTTGTTTGCAATGTCCGTCCGTGATAATGACCGTGCGTGTTCCATCTTACGTTTGTCTAGGTAGCCGACTGGGAGGTAGGCCGGTACGCCCAACCCGTTAGGTTACAGGTCCGACCCAAAGCGATCGTGCATATCCGGGGGTTGAACATACCCGATCGAGGGTGATGCGGCACTCCGTAATTCGAGGCCGTTAGGTCTAGATAGATCGAGGAGTTGAACCTAACCGTTTCTGTCCCTAATATTCTACTCTTCGGGAACCCTGACTCGGTTCATGGAGTACTGGGAGTACTGCCATGAAGTAGTAGTATATGAGGGGATAACCCCCCCCCCCACCCCCCCCCCCCCACCCCCCAAAAAAAAGTTCAGCCAGAGTGTGGTGGTGGAGAGTCTGGAGGCTTGCTACATTGGATGACGTGACTTAAGTCGTCACGGGACAAGTTGCACGGGACCCACAGTAGCTGTGGGAAAGTGTAATGGTGGATGGCCACCACAGCTGTGCTCGACCGGCACAGGTATGACTGACCTGGAAGATAGTCAGTGAATAAAAGGGCAACTCAGGATCTGGGGCAGGGATCCCAGAACTGACACTATGGCTGTGATATGAGTTGGTTATTTAAGTGTAACAATTCATGAGTTCTCCTTGGTTACTACTATAGTAATGAGTTATCAGGAGTATAATTCATTATGGTCATATAGTTAGTAATGTGTGTAATTGATCAGTCCATGGGTTAAGGGATTGGTGAATTGATGAGTCTGTCAGGAAGGAGATGTCCGGCTGGACACCTTCTCGATAAAGTAATCACTACACTGAAAGGGAAGTAGGTGTATATGTTGATTGATGATGGAAGGTGAAACAGGATTGGACTGGCACCAGATGAAAGATGCTTTGACAGAGTCATACAGTCGACTCTGGTGCTAGGGGTTATATGTAGCCCAGAAGTGTTACTTGACTGAACAGGGGTGCTATTGCTTTCTCTATTATCATTATGCCTATACATTATGATTACTAGTAGATCTATGATGTGATGATTTCATACTCATGTTGGTAAACATGAGGAATGTCTGAGAGGCAGGTGACATGGTGGAGATGCTGTTAGTCTTTGTTGTAGTTGAGTACTCACACCAACCTCTCCGTGTTTCAGGATCTGTTAATGTGATATACTGAAGAAGATTCAAGAGCTTCACCATGAGCTCTATGGGCCTACTCATTCCAGTGCCTATCCAGAAGTTGATTGAGGCCATACGGGGAGTGGTCGTCTGATTCTGCGAGATCAATGTTGGAAGGAGCTGAGTGCTGAATATGTCGGTAGGTCTAGGTTAGGACCTCCGCCAAGAGTCCGACGAGTGTCATACGATCCCGAGAGGATCCAACACTGAAACGTCTGGTGATTCTAGCCAGTGAAGCACTGGTGACATTCAAACTCAGTGTAAACCTTGTTGATTGCAAGGTCATGAACTTTCAAGTTGAGCCAAGTGATCATTGTTACCGGTCATCATGGACTCTGTTATGCTTCCGGCCCGGCTGGGTTGTCATGTGACACCGTGTATCATTTATGCTTGAATAGTGTTTCTACATTGGTTTACCTTTTTGAAGCCAACAGGTGGTCCAGTGACCTAAGACATTGATTACATTAGTGGTGGGAACACCAGAGTGACATGTTTGTGAAGGTAGGGAGCTACCTCATTCCAACGTGGTGAACTGTTGACATGTTTGTTAAGGTAGGGAGCTACCTCATGCCAACGTGGTGAACTGTTGACAGTGTATGCTAAGTTGTGATTGATACCCATCGATCAGGGTAGTTATATGATACTGTGTGAAGATCTATTGATCCAAGGATATGGAAATAAGGTGAAGTGTTTAGTCACCTGATAGACTTTGCCAGTGACATGTTGTGTTCGTGTGGAGCAACCGCTCATTTTGTAGGTGACATATCAGTGTGTGGGTCACTTATGAGATAGAAGAGTGACCAGGCTCTTGTGTATTTTGATACGGTGCTACATGAACTTTTTCTGCAAGTGGGAGACCGCTAATGTTCTAGGGTCGGCCCAGACTTCATCAGGAGTGTGACGAGTGAAGTAGTACGACAGCAAGGAAGGATCCTTGTTCATAGGTGCAGTGTCAGTCAGGCAGTGGTACTGCGCTGGATCAGCCCGTGCTTGGTTCTCTGCGTGAAGAGGGAGCTTTGGAGAGGCAGCAGACCTTGGAGTTCCGGTCCACTGGAGGAGCCTGGGTGAGTCGCTATCACGACTGGACAACCGCACGAGCTATCGTCCGCCTCCATGATGAAGAATCCTCATCTGCGTTTCTGATCTTGTACATAGTCTCTTCTAGTCTGGCTTTCAGCCATCCTTCTCTGTGTTGTGGTTGACTTAGTTCAGAATTAAATTTTTGTTCTCTTAGCTATGACTTTGTGCAGTGATATGACTGATGTCTTGTCCGAGCCCCCTTGGGGTAGGGAACCCTAGGTGAGGGAGGGGAGGTCCAGCTGTCCCGGCTTGTGTGGGGCCTGGTAGATGTAGAGTGCTATTGAAATCAAATCAAATCAAATCAAATCAACTTTATTAGGGTCACAAATTGGGCGCACAGGCCCGTCTTACATTCGGCCCTTCCAATCACTCGTCTTTCGTTCATCAAGAGCATTATACATTTGCATAGGAAGAAAAATAAACATTGTGAAATTAATGTTGTAAACATAACGCCTATTGAGGTGGTTGGAGCAAAGGCTGGGGATAATTATCTATCGTGGCAAACCAATCCAAGCCCCGGTGGTCTTGTCACAGCTGTGGAAATGTGGTTTCTGAAGAGAATGCAATGAATACAATGGACAGACAGAAAAACCAACGACCAAGTCCTGCAAGAAAGAAATGAAGATCGTAAACTGATTAGCGTCGTTAGACGTAGACAGTCAAATTTTTTTGGACATGTTATGAGAAGAAATAAATTGGAGAACTTGGTGACAAATGGCAAGATCGAGGGGAAGAGACCAAGGGGAAGACCGAGAAGTAAATACCTGGATGGGTTGGCCACTTGGCATGGTCGAGACAGGAACAGTGAGCTGATCTAAGACACTGATCATCGAGTGAGATGGCAAAACATGACCGGCCACGCTTATCGGCATGGCACATGAAGGATTGATGGAAATGACACAGTATTGCTAGCTGAAGAAGAGATCTGCGGTAATTGTTGAACAATGTAATATGAGGAGTAAAAAACAGAACTTCCAATTATTGCTTTAAAAAATCAACAGAAACAATAGTTATATCATAGGCAACGATGACAGCAAATTGTGACATAATATATAAGTCGTCGAAGACGCCCTCTAATTGAAGCGAACATGCTTAATCAGAATGATACATTAAAATACCCTGGGACAATCAAAACATCAGATGTAAGATTTGTGACAGAAAGTAAAATCAAAATAGTCTAAACAAAGGTTTCAATTCAGGGAATGAAAAAAAACAAAATGAAAAGTACCCTATGCAATAAGTCGTTATCACTAATTATCAGAAAGAGAGTAGATGATTGATTGATTGATTTAGGAACCGACATAATATCATTCGGGGCAGAGAGTAGATGAATGTCACATATATATGTTTTGCTCTATGTAGATGCGGTTGTTACACACAGTGAACAACTAGGGTTAGAATTAAACTGTAAAAAGACACAGATTATGGTCGTCACTAGGAAGAACGAAATACCACAGTGTAATATACAATTAAATGGGAATATTCTTCAACAAGTGAATAGGTACAATTATCTCGGAACAGTAATAACATCTGATGGGAGATGCCTTGAAGAGATTAGAACAAGAATCGCCATGGCAAAAGTAGCCATTATTAAGATGAAAAACATACTGACCAATAAAAAGATGTCAATTGAAACGAGAAAAAGAGTGTTTAGATGCTACATAGAACCTGTGCTTTTATATGGATGTGAAGCGTGGACAATGAGCAGACAGGCTGAAAAACATCTGATGGCTGCAGCAATGTGGTTTCTGAGGAAAATGCAAAGAATACCATGGACAGCCAGAAAGACCAATGAACAAGTCCTTCAAGAAACAAATGAAGATCGTAAACTAATTAGAGACATTAGACGTAGACAGTCACAATTTTTGGGCATGTTATGAGAAGAAATGATATGGGGAACTTGGTGACAACTGGTAAGATCGAGGGGAACAGACCAAGGGGAAGACCTAGAAGCAAGTACCTGGATGGCTTGGCCTTGTGGCATGGTCGAGACAGAAACACGGAGCTGATCCACGATTCTGGTGATCGAGTGAGATGGCAGAACATGACCGCACACGCTTATCGGCATGGCTCATGATGGATGGATGGAAAACATATTAGAAGATGAACGAGCAAATTAGGAAGAGGTTGAAAGACTACCGAAATCTAGTTTCTGAGACGGATGTTGTAAATACGAGGGTCGGTCAATAAGAAATGCCTCATGATTTTTAATGTCATTCAATACACACACACACACACACACACACACACACACACACACACACACACACACACACACACACACACACACACACACACACACACACACACACACACACACACACACACACACACACACACACACACACACACACACACACACACACACACACACACACACACACACACACACACACACACACACACACACACACACACACACACACACACACACACACACACACACACACACACACACACACACACACACACACACACACACACACACACACACACACACACACACACACACACACACACACACACACACACACACACACACACACACACACACACACACACACACACACACACACACACACACACACACACACACACACACACACACACACACACACACACACACACACACACACACACACACACACACACACACAAACACACACACGCACGCACGCACGCACGCACACACACACACACACACACACACACACACACACACACGCACGAACACACACACAATAAACAAAATTCACATTGAAATGAAGCTGTACTTCAAAAATTTATTTCTCAATATAGTCTCCGTTAATCGTTAAAGTGTTTGTCAATCTTTTTCCAAGGGCTTGTATCCCCGCACGGAACAATTAGTGTCCTTTTTCATAAACCACTGGCGAACGGTGCGGTTAAGGACCTCGGTGTCCTCAAAGTGATGTCCGCATAGATCTTCTTTTAGTGGTCCAAAAAGAAGGAAATCTGAAAGTGCTAAATCACGACTGTAAGGGGAGTGCGGTAATAATGTCCAGCCAAATTCTGCAATGGTATCAATGGTATGTTTAGCGGTGTGTAGCGTGGCATTGCCATGCAACAGTAGTGCCGTTCTCGGATTTGTGAATGGGTGAAGTCGTCGAAGACGCCCTCTAAGCTTCTTCAAAGTTTCAATGGAACGATCAGCATTCACCGTGTTTCCCTATTCCAAGAAGTCGAGAAGAATCACATATTTCTCATCCCAAAACATGGAGGCCATAACTTTCCCTACAGATGGTGACATGTCGAACTTCTTTCTTGATGGCGATGTTGTGTGATGCCATTCCATTGACTGCCTCTTGGATTCTGGTTCAAAGAAATGAACTAAAGCCTCATCACCTGTCACAATATTCGATAAAAAACCTTCCCCCTTCAGTTTCGTAACTGTGCAGGAGGTCGATGGCTATGGTTTTCCTTGCTTCTTTATGTCTGTCAATATTCTGGGTACCCACTGTGCACAAATCTTTGAATAATCCAGGTCTTTAATGATGGTCTGGACACTGCCTTTACAAATGAACAACATGGAACACAATTCATCCTCATCCAGTGTTACCAGACGGTCACAACGAACAATGTCATCAACTCGAGGAATGTTGTGTGGAGTCAATGCGGTTGACGGACGGCCAGTCCGCTTTGCGTCAACCAGTGAGGATGGACTTACTTCAGCTTTGTCACAACAACGTGCCCAACGTCGGACAGTGCTAACATCCACTGTTGAATCTCCATGAACAATAATCAAACGTTCGTGGATGCGAATCGGGATCTCGTCTTCAGCGTTGAGGAATTCTGTGACATTACGTTGTTTTTACTGAGCTTCTTCGGTGGCCATTTTTAAACCATTACTATTGCGCAACCTGTAACTGAAATATGTTGGTAGTGATAAAATGTGCAGAAGATTGGATTAGGAATCCCGCTAAATTAATAAATTGCACACCGGCAAAGTATTTACATAGATACAAAATAGGATGCATCACTTAATTGACCGTCCCTCGTACCTTGGACTGTCACAAAAACAATGAGTGCCATGAGAAGGGTAATAAAAACAGAACACTAGATACACATATAAGAAAAACACAAACAAAATATTGGGTCATATAATGAGAAGAGAGACATTAGAAAACTTCGTGACGACTGAACACTCCAAATGAGGCAGGGATAGAAGGAATGAAATAACAATGAGCGAAACAAGGGGGCATTGTGTGGAGACGTGTCAGAGCTACAATTGTTCCAGAACAAAAGGGACCCAGATATATAGAGACGCATGAATGTTTAGCCAGCAGGCAGGGCACACGATAATGATCCCACAATAAAAGTAAATATAGGTTTTATGAAGTCCATAAACACTCACAATTATGGTATTTCTTTAAAATTCCTGAACACTGGCAAATTTGGGAATTTGTTTCATATCACTCTACGGTGTCGACTAGAGGTATTCCATATATATATATAAGTGTGTGTGTGTGTGCGTGTGCGTGTGTGTGTGTGTATGTTTGTGTGTGTGTGTGTGTGTGTGTGTGTGTGTGTGTAGCACCAATAACATGTATGGAAGATTCCTTCAAATCACTCAACAATTACAACTAATGACGTTTTTCTTCATATCAGTCAACAATTACAACTAATGAAATCTTTCTTCATATCTCTCACATGTTGCAACAACTGAATTTTCTTCAGAGCACTTAATACAACTGCTGATATTTTTTCCCCCATATAACTCAACAGTTGCAATTATATAATTGGTTCTTCATATTACTCAACATTTGCAACTACCGGATTTTCTTCATATAACTCAATAATTGCAACTATTGACTTTTCTTCATATCCTTTAACAGTTAAAACTGTTGACATCCTTTCGTCATATCACGCAACATTTGCAACTATTGAATTTTTTTTTCGTATCACTAAATAGTTGAATCTATTGGCATCATTTTCTTCACATCACTCAACAATTGCACTATTTAATTGTTTCATTTCACTCAAAAGTTGCAACAATGATCTTTTTGTCCCTCATATTACTCAACAGTTGCAACTACTACATTTTCTTAACATACCTCTGAAGCAACTCATCTCTTACAACCAATTCATGGTTCTTCGTATCAGTAATCACCAATAACCATGGCATGTTTCCTTGTATCACTAAACATCAACAACTACGGCATGTTTCTTTATATCACTAATCACCAAAAACCATGGCATGTTTCTTTGTATCACCATTCACTAACAACCACGGCATGTATCTTTGTATCACCATTCACCAACAACCACGACATGTTTCTTTGTATCACCATTCACCAACAACCACGACATGTTTCTTTGTATCACTAACCACCAACAACCATGGCATGTTTTTTTTTTTGTATCGCCATTCACCAACAACCACGACACGTTTCTTTGTATCACTAAACACAAAGAACCATATCATGTTTCTTTGTATCACTAATCAACAACAACCATATATTTCTGTCTGAACATTGAGTCGGAGTCTGGCGACTATTAATTACCACAAATTTGTGGAGGAAACATCACCAGCTTAGGCAAGATCCCAGCTAATCCGTGTTTCTTCTAACTGCCCAAGACTTGCAACGTTGAGAGTTACATTTTACTTTTTATCCCACTCGCCCAAATGACAATTTCATCACCTATTGTGATTTTACATATAGTTATCATGAAACTTTCAGCAGCGTTAATCCAAATTTCTTACTTCAATCCTGTTTTATTTTTTCGCTTTCTTGTTTTTCTTTCATTTCTTATTTCTGCTTTTAAAAAAAAAATTACAAAAAAAAAATGGCTTCTTATAACTATCGTAAATTTTTTGGATGCCAATTTTTCAGTGCCATAATTTAACGTAAACTGGTCCTTGTGAACTTCGTAAGGGGAATTGGGTATATGGTGCTGCCCCATATTTTTAGAGCAAAAAGCATTCGATGAGTTGTCAATATCACACAATCCGACTATTCTTCCAAGGTACTTTCTTGGCACTCAATATAAACTGGATCGAGCTGGGAGCTCAGGTCAATGAAAATAAATTGCACATCGATAAAATTCGAAAATATAGCAATTGGACTGGCAAGCAGCGTAATGATCACCTGGCTACAACGAATTGCTATAATTTGTGTGTGTGTGTGTGTGCGTGTGTGTGTGTGTGTGTGCGCGTGCGTGTGTGTGTGTGTGTGTGCATATCCTATGTACAGGACATCGCTGTCAACACCAGCATTTTACTGCTGTTTTTGATGTCTGGGCAAGTTTAACGTTCAGTAGTTTGCCATTGCTTTCTGATCGACCGGCTCCCATACCATCACGTTAAAACCCCAGACACGGTCTTTTGCCAAATCGGTCGCCGCTGTGTTTCGAACGCGTGGTAAGCGATTCACGAATCGTATTCACAAACGTTTAGGCCACGGAGACCGGCTGCTATAATTTACTATACTTTATTTCAACTTGCGTTAAATTCGATGTTATGGGCATCGGTCGTTCAGAAAACATCGGCAAAATACAGAACGTAGAAATTGACTAGTTACAAAAAAAGCCAACACATGCTTGGGTAATTGCTATACCATGTAAAAGACAAGTAACTAACGATGTTAATAAAATAACACCAAGACGAGCGAGAATATATAAATAATTCATAATGAAATAAGTTAAAATGAACCAAAATAGCAGATATCAAGAAATCAGCCGTTGGTAAACTGATAAAAGCATGTAAAAAACAAAATAATAGAAGCAACGGGATGCAGAGGTGTTTCCAAGGCACCAGGGCCAAGTTTTATACTGGCCAAGACCTACTAACACGTCCTAGTCGTGAGTCCTGGGCAAACCCTTCAGGGCCCTGGCTAAAGTAGTAGGATCGTTGATTCTTCCGAAGTCGGAGAGTATCTGCCTGCACGGCGAGGAACCACCAGTCTGCACACCAATAAGCCAGACATGGGACAACAGATACTCACGCAAACCTCAGTCCGGTATGACATCACACTGATGTTGGACAACAGGATGTCTTCATCCGACATACAGGACTTCACGTTGGAGTTCACAGCCAGCGAACGCAAGCAAGCAAGCAATAGAAGCAATCCCGTGCTATTATCAAGAGCGGCTTAAGACGTATTAATATTTTTTGTTCCTGACACAGCAGTGGGTTGGAATTCTAAATGAACATCACAATACAAGAACAAATACAACTTCAAACCAGGGATCTTTGCACCAAAAATCAAACACGGTAACTGAATTATTTATTGATTTTTGTAAAGAAACTGCCTATGTGTGTATAGAAATATGAATTTAGACAATACATTGTCAGTGAGACATCACAACCATTTGAAGTCTGGTAGTGAATTCAAGGATATAAAATATAATGTTGGTTGTCACTCTAGTTTACTTTGATACCCGACTATGTCATTTCCGGACTCTGACAGTCTCTTAGAATGTAGTTATTGGATCGGCGTTATGCGAACAAGGCAATCTGTTACCGCCATATGATATGGTTGACCATGCAGTGGATTGTCTCGTGCATAATTTTTCCTCCTTAAAAGTCTTTTGAAATGACTCATTTTTTTTTCTGTCAGGGGCAAAAAGAAAATCGTAACCTGCACAGTTCGCGGCGACTGCATTAGCCAATCGGCCTTAATTCCTCAGGCTCAAAGACCTCCCCTCCCCACTGCCATACACCGCAAGGTACTATATTAGCAGTAAATGACAGTTATCGTAAGCCACTTGTCATGATCTGTTGCTGTCTGTCAACTGTCATTACTGTCTATGGTGTGGCTGGCTAGAAAACATATAGAAACGGAACACCAACATCTAGAAACATCGAGACTTTGTGGGTGAACATCTGGTTGGGAAAGTGACTGCCACTTCCATAAAGGATGAACGGTATGTTTCTAGGAGGACATTTGTGGTGACATTCTAGTGGCACAGTGTGCCTGAGCGGGCTGTTGTTTGTCCAGATTCCTGTCTTTTCCACTTTTCACATGGGCAGTGAGGAACATTTTATGTGATAGTCACTGGCACAGGAACGTAGCATAATGGGGGCGACCCGTTGCTGTGATGTTGTTATCGCGGCTGAACTGTACTGTCTATATTACCTTGCAGTGTCGGACAGGGACGTCTTGTGCCTGAGAAATTAAGACCGCCTGGCTAGTGTAGTCGCTGCGAATTGTGCAGGTTAGGGATTTCTTTTTTTTCCCCGACAGATAACAACTCCATCTCCTTACCGAGGTTTCGTACTCGAGTCTCGAGGATGGGAGCCCGGCGTTATAGCGACTAGGCCAGGCGCTCCTTAATATTTTGCAGATATGTTTCTGTCATGTGTCAAGTATCTATCACATCTCTAATCCACCTATGTTGTTGTATTCCTCTTCTCCGCTTCTCCGATACAACTGTCTTTATTAGTATATTTTCAGTAACATTCAAATCGTTTCACATGTCAACAATATTTGGTTTCCCTTAGTGTTATTTGTCTTAATATTGAGCTCTTGGACAGCGCTAATTGTTCTCTTTTCTTATGCAATAAAAATGTTCAGTCTATCTATAAACTCTGCATAGTTTTCTCCTGGCTCCTTCCTAGCACTTTTGAACGTCTCTTTACAACTTTCTGCACCAACTTCAAATCTTGCGAGTATTGCTTGTTTGAGTACTTCATAATTATCAAGTTCTTCCGGAAGCAGTCTTCGGAAAGCCTCATAAGCAGCCCTCTCGCAATCCCCGAGACAACTTTAAACTCTATTTGCTCTCTTCCAATCCACACATAGAACACATCCTCTCATATCTGTGAAGATAGCTTTCAATTGTGTCACTGTATAGCGAACGAAAGAAGAAGAAGAAGAAGAAGAAGAAGAAGAAGAAGAAGAAGAAGAAGAAGAAGAAGAAGAAGAAGAAGAAGAAGTTAGTTAGTTAGTCGAAAGATCATCCTCGTTGCACATCGAACCATTCAGTCCATAAGTGCTCGGATCCCCTCCTCAGCAAATCCCGCATCGTGTAGCGGCTAACGACGCCAGTTCTGTGTTGGTTTATCAATCTTCTTTGGCTTCCTGCGTAGTGTTCTTGTTTGGCCACCCCTCTTTTAATTTGCTGCTCCCGCAGTCTGGCCATTGTTGTAGATTCACAGTCATCACTTGGTTCTCGCAAAAGTCTCACTTCTCGTAGAGCATTCAGAATGTCAGCATGGTCCAGGGCGCGTCCGCCCTCCACAGTAGCCTCACCTGCGAGCTTGTCAGCCCGCTCATTTCCTTGTACTCCCGCATGACCTGGCACGAAGATGAAACTAATCTTTGCCAGCCGAGACCGCTTCAGAGGCAGCAACCATTCTCTTCGGATCGACCCCTCCTCTATCCTCTTGATCATGTTCATTGAGTCGCTAAGGAAACAAGCCCTAGTGAATGTCTGTGTCTCGAGCCATGTTATTGCTTTACTTACTGCCATGACTTCCATGGTCAGGCTACTTGTGGTTTCAGTGAAAGCACCAGAGTCCTCCTTCACAATTCTCCCTCCGGCCCGAGCTGTAAAGGCCCATGAGCTTCTCATATGTCGGACGACCGACCCATCTGTGTAGATGACCGCGTCACCGTCTAGCGAATTCTCGAAAGTCAACGCTTGTACTTCAGCCTCAACAGCAGATGAAGAAGAAGAAGAAGAAGAAGAAGAAGAAGAAGAAGAAGAAGAAGAAGAAGAAGAAGAAGAAGAAGTGTCAATGTGTTCTGAAAATGGTTCCAGTTGAAACGCCATGGCAACTGTTTGAAGACAAGACGCTTCTGCATTTGGCTCTGCTATTGGATTAGCATTAGATGTTGAAGTCATTGGATGGCTTCCTTATTCCATTCTCCTAAGTTCGAGTTCATTTTCCAACTTCTTAATTTCAATAGCATGCTGGCGATCTTTCTCGTTGTTGACTATTTTATCCTGTAGCTGTTTCTCTTCCAATTCTTTGTCCATTTTCTACTTTTCATGTCATTAAGAATTTCTCTGACACATACTTCACCAATTCTTAACCTTGGAGGCCACTCATTTTACCCGTTTATAGTAACTGAGTTCTAGGTTTAGCTGATTCTGACATTCTCTAATAATTATACCGTCTCTGGTAACAGCCGGTGAGATCTGCTTATAATTATACTCAGATATTGATATTCTAGAGACTAAATAGATACTCTAGATTAAGTAAGCAAAAAGTTTGGCAAGCTAATGAACTAACATTCGATTACACAAGCGTTTGTAACACTCACATACAAAGTAACTACCTAATGACCAACAATGAATCCTAAAATTAACCTCTTCTGTAGTAATATCTGTGGGGTGAGAATAGCTATTACTTCACTATATTTCCTGGGATATATTCTGGGTGTAGGGATAGGCGTAATCAGTATCCCGAACCCCTTCAGTCCCTGGACCCTGCTTTCTCACAATCTTTCAACCTAGTTGAGCTAACCACTAGAGCTCATTTCCGACGACATAACTCAACTCTGGTGTCATCAAGATCATAATGCAACATTGTATTATTTACAATAGTGAAGTAGAGAACAGTTCTAGATTGAGGTAGAGAGTACCAGAGATAGAGAGACAAAGGAGTAGCAGTTTAGGATCCGAGTTTCATCCTCGGGCGGCACTTGTCTAGTCGTCCGGTTCAGCTTAACAGTCACCTCACCGGATGTTGGCAGATTCTCCCTCGACAGTCCGGAAATGCTGGCCTGCTTGACATTGGTTGTCGAGTTCTCTGGAAACAATCTCAGGTTCTGGCACACTCCATCATAGACCCTTGTTGGTATTCTATGTCGGTGACAGAAAAGTTCATAAATCTGGACACATTGTTCAAGAGGCCCATTCTAACAGTTAACAAAACGATGTTACTGAAAGTCACTGGCCTGACCAAGGTAATCACCGGGTCAGGTGTATCACATAAGTTCAGACACGAGATACACTCGTTGGAGCATCACAGCTCAACTCCTTGACAAAGTCTCTGTGGGGCTCAGTGGCCTGATAGTGTAAGGTACATGATTCATTAACATTATCTCGGTGGGCCTAATAATGTACTGAATATTAGTCCTTAGCAAAGTCTATATGAGCTTCAGTATCCTGATAAGGTAATAAATAGGTCTCTTTTACCTGGTATAGTGGTTCAGGAAAGAAGTGACCAACGGTGCGTAAGTATCTGGAAACTTTGATAATCTACAAACGTCAAATAGCGTTGTCGACGGGAATGTCTCAGGCTGGAGTCAGGCGCTTCTCTTACACTGGGGAGTTCGCGCTTTTACATATTCTGAGTTAGCCATGTTCCTCCGTCGTATGCCAGGTCTTAGATATCTTCTCAGTTCACACTTGAAGGCAGGTACTGCAATGCGAGAACCGAGTGAAAGTAGCCTGCTACAGCCTATGGTGAATAATTAAAGAAAAGTCGCTACGCCCTCAGACTAGGTTACATAGCAAATATGTTCACCTGATCCTCCTCATTTGTGAAAGAGTGTAGACAGCGGTGAACCTGGGACCCTCATCCGTCAGGCAGCCCCTAGAACAGCTTCGCCATTGAGGACCTACGTGGCAGCTCGGATAGGTCCGGTCTCTCCGTCACAGGTGTCCTTTGGAACTCACCTGTACAACACTCAGTCTTTCTAACTGGTTTCATTCATCGCTTCAGAGTGTAGGGATCTGCGTAAGACTTAGTGGCCCGGAAGGTCGTCTTCCTGACGACTCCTCTTCGCTATCACGCTTGAGTCAGTTTCTCTCTCTGGGTTCTCACTCCCAGATATTGGAGAAACGCCATCTCATAGGCGGCTCTTGCCCTCATTAGTAATTGAGTGGTGTGCAGCTACGGTAGTCCTTCCCACTTTTAGTTCGCAGGACAAGTGTAGACGATATACCTGGGTTTGTTCTCAAGTATAAGGCGATCAGTACATTCCCCTTTGGTCACCCCAGGTTTAGTGGCATGACTTTATAGCTGACCCGCTGGATCCGCATGTTTATTTGTAGAAAGCAGTCTGCCCCCTGTTTATCTAACCCCTTTCTCTTCCCATTGTGAAGAAGAATAGTTCCTCATTGATACCCCAAGCAGGGAATGGTAGCTTCAGGACCAGTAGGGGAAAGTAGAAAAGATTGATCAATAATACGTCCGAAACTCGTTTTTGTCGATCGTATACCTCCGATATGCGGTTCGGCCCATGCTCCCTTTCGACCTATAAGGGTATCACGGTTCGATATCGACAATATTAACACCGTCGAACTGCTTGTCATCCAACTCCCTTGGCTACAGCGATCGATTCGCTCTCGACTCTTTTCGTCGGCAGCAAACAACAACACCTCGCCCACTTGTGCCGAGGAACTACGCAACGCTCTTCGAACCAACGATTTCGAAAGCTAGGTCATGCATAGCTCTTTTAAACGTGCATAAGCCCACGGGCCAACACATCCCCATTTAATTTTATAACAATTAGTTGGAGATGGGAGTGAGGCGCTTTAACAATGAATTTCAAGGCAAACTTCTACGCGCCCCAACTTAGCTGCCTTCGATCGATAATGCCTACTTAATATGCATGACCCAGCTTCGTGCTATGCACAACTAATTTATTTCACAGGCGGAAGTGATCGCTTACTCGCTTCGACGCCGGTAAGAAAGTAAAAGTAAATTAATTTACATTCAGACATGAACACCTCTTGTCCAAGGGGCTCTAGTAGATGTAAAGAATCTTTGAATTCGTTGAGTACACTTTTAGCCGCTTGAGAGGCGCCGGTTTGGTGGAGAAGAAACACACAACTGTCGAATGTTAACCGCCGACCTTGAGGTACTTCTCCGGAGAGGGAAAACTTATAGCAAGACAAGCGACTTTCTCGGGACGTTGAGCGCGATCCGGGGTCAAGAGAAACCCACAGAAAAGAGCTTCGAGAATGTTGAAGAACAGGCCAGACCGGAGAATTCCTCTCGGACAACCGTCGGCTAGAAATAGCGTGGTGGTCTCCCGTATTACAACTGGCAGCAAGGCAGAAACTACTGCTGGTCATATGACATCTTCCACAATGCTAAAACTGTTCTAGGGGTAGCCATACAAAATATGCTAATATACAACTATACTATCCATGACAAGCGCCCAAATATGTGGTAATGTAGATTTTGAAAAGGAAGATTGAAATCTCAATTAATTGAGGCCAACTACTAACAGAACACCAGAAATGGCTCGTAAAATCCTAGGGCCGAAACAGATCATAGGGTAAGTTTCTAATAGTTCTAGTGGAAGGTTTTCCAAGTAGAAGGTAAGGTGAGCCAGGAAAGTCACAGCCTTCAAAGAGGAGAAAGCTCACTCTGGGTAAAATGAAAACGTGTAATCTTCCTGCCACACTCTGCTGTCAAGATATTTTATTAATTGATAAAAATATTAACACCTTTAACACTACAAAGCTATACATAAATCAACAAGAAATGTGAGCAACTCCTTGCTATAAAGTATAATATTATAATTTGAAAACATGTGGAGGGTGTATGTTCTAATGGCATCTCAGATATACAAAACTCAAAATAATAAAAGACATAATAGCTCTAATATTAATCACAGTTAATTAATAAAAAAAATATTTTTGTTTCACCACAAGTGCTAAACTAAAATGTCTCTTGTTTCACCACTAGTGCTAAACTAAACTGTCTCTCGATTAACCTCATGTGATACAAAAGTGTCTCACGATTTCACCACAAGTGTAACTGAAATGTCTCTTACTCACCACGAATGATAAACTAAAATGTTTCCTATTTCACCACAATTGATACAATAAAATGTCTCTTATTTCAATCTATCGGGATCCATGGAAAGCAGGTTACTACTGTTGTTGGCAGTTGCTATTACTGAAGGTATCATTATGGTACTTAACTGACGTCCAGAAGGCTGGACGGGTCACTGCTATTCAGTGGTATTTAGCTCTTCCTGCATTAGAAGGGCAAATTTATTCATCCTTCATTGAGGACTTTGACCCTCCTGATGATGATATTCCACTTTTATTAACTTACTCTATGTAAGCTATAAGACCACCATCCCCTGTTGAAAACATGGACCAAAACATATATAAATACTAACAGAAAATGAGGGGTGAGAAAGAGAAGAAGATGGAAGGGAAAGGGATTATTATACAAGGGCAGGCTAGCCAGACCTTCCCTGTTGGGTGTCATCACTCCAAAAATTTCATGTGACCACCACTTCTACATAAACATCCGATGTAGGTATTCACCTCTCATATCAGCAAGATATGTCTCATTCATTCTTGTGCTGTCCAGGCGAATTAATCTCGTGTTCTCAGGGCCCAGTTGTCTATTTTACTGGGTGGCCATCAGTAAGAATGACACCATCACACAGCTCTTACAATACTTCCTTTCTCCAGGATAACTGGCCTCATCCTATTTGTTTCAAATATCTATACATTTATAGAGAAAACTCATTATTAATTACTTTATACATTAATACACATATAAAGAAACTCTCTCTCTCTCTCTCTCTCTCTGTGTCTGTCTCTCTCTCTCTCTCTCTCTCTCTCTCTCTCTCTCTCTATATATATATATATATATATATATATATATATATATATATATATATATATATATATATATATGAAATTATTATGAAATATAAACTTCTCATTCATTCATAGTTTTCATGCTCAGCTTCATATTCATTCATAGTTTTCATGCTTCGTTGCTTCGTTTATCAGTATAAGAAGAGCAACCAAGAATATATATATATATATATTCGTGATAGCTCTTCTCATACTGATAAACGAAGCATGAAAAATATGAATGAATGAGAAGCTGAGCATGAAAACTATGAATGAATGAGAAGTTTTTCTTTCATAATGGTATTAAAAATGAGCAATGAAAGATGTTTATATTTTCCTAGCCAAAGAAAGAATTACTTATATCTTAGAGTATTTTTGTATATCTAACTCACTACTTCTGTTATCACAGAAAAAGAGAGCTCTACTAAATGTTCAGATCCCTTTTATCTTATCCACTAATATAAATCTATTCATTATGAGCAACCACTCACCGATGTCTCTTTTTAAATTTTATCTATTCCACTTCCTCGGAACAACACCACATGTTTCCTTCTCAAAGGTTTCTGGCTAACTGCCACGAATATTTGTAAACCGTCAGCTCGATACATCAGTCCATCCTAATTTACATAAACTTATACTAATTCCTAATTAAAATAAGCTAATGCTAATTGCTCATTTAAATAAGCTTATGGTAAATTAGCCCCGTGACAACAATCATAACCACTCCCAAGTTGGGTTTTTTTTTCTGGTGACAAATATTTCATCATCTTGCAGATGGCTTGCCATACAATTTCTAAAAATTCAAGCTGCCGTATTCCTCCGTATTCATAATGATTTTGTGGCGTAAACATCCCAAATGTTACTGATGTTGACAGTCACAATTTGTTGGCCACGTTATGAAAAGAACCACATTGGAGAACTTGGCGATAACACGCCAAGACCAAAGAGAAGAGAGCAGTGTGAAGGCAGAGAAGTAAACATATCGATGTAATGGCTACATGGTATGGTAGAGAAAAGAAAACTGAACTGATCCACGATTCTGGCGATCACGTGAGATGGTGAAACATGACAGCCCACGCTTATCGGCATGGTACATGATGAATTAACCTGTGAAGCATTCAGTACTATAAACATTAAAAAATAAGTGTTATTATAACTGTCACAGTATGAATAATACAGTGTAAAACATTAATGTTCAAAATATAGGATTATACATTACACAAACAGTTGGGGAGCAGGTGAAACTAACTGCTGTAAATACAGATCAGATTCTAAATGCAACAGAGAAAGACGTAAAAAAAATTCAACAACCTTGTTTGAATCGCTCGTGATGCAATAATAATGAATTTAAACAATAATCATAAAAAAAATTATCTCATAACAATTTGAAGTAGAGGCTGCAAAAATACAATTAAGCCATAAGGTCACAATATCAATTGATCTATTTAAGGAATTTCGACAAGTTGTAATTAAAGAAATTCATTATACATTTTCACATGAATAAACAAAAAACGGTCTTTGCAAATTAAATCTGTCACGCTATGTAATTAAAATTAAAAGAATAATCTGAAAATAATCAAGAGGGAAACCACAACTTTTGTAGTGTCAATGCGGGGACATATGTAACTCAATCATCTGAAATTATTCAATAAGATATAAATAAATAGAGAGAAGCGCATCCCCTCAGAAACACATTCCTCAGCCTGTCAGCTCTTCTTGCATACTTCTCCATCGGCAGACGAGAACAGCTATGTAGATATTGATCCGAAAGTCATAACTATAACATGCACAAATAAGCTTATATGGGTTTAAACAAGAATCTGTCAATCATGTGCCGTCTCCACAATGAAGGTTTGCTTCAGTGGATAGCCAACACTACCTGTCTCTCGCCTTGATTGTTCATTCTCTCAGACTGCTATTCGGGCATCTCTTGATGTTATTTTCCCACTTGTATCGTTGTCTGCCTCTTGCTTGCTTATAATCAGTCTGACCCTCCAGTATGTTTTCATAAGATACTATGTTACTTGCTTCTTGTTTATTTCTTTCATCTCTCTTTTCATTCTCAGTTTTTCTAGAACCTCTAGAACATTAATGAAAATGCATGAACTATCAATGATTATTATAAGATAGATTCCATGGATGTCCTGTAAAAATTGTTCCGTAGCAGAAACTTCCAGTTGGAATGTGAAGTATAGGAACATAGCATTTTAGAATGCACGGAGGAATAGATGAGCAATCTTTCCCTTCCGCTGCAAGCGACGAATGCTTGACTCTTGTTTGACCGCGATCATGCCATTGCCAGCGTAACGTGCTAACCGTTACACTAGTTGAGTTTGGTTGAGTTAAGAACCAACATTACTGCACTTATGACATTCCCATTCGTGCTCCGTCCCCTCGTTCAACAGCCAGGGGAGAGTGATACTTCTAATCGTTCCCACCGCTATCTGATTGAAAGTTCTCCTGGTCTTCCTCTCAGTTTTGAGATTCTTCAACAACACCTGACAATCTCCAGCAATTTCATTTTTTCTACATACGGGTTCTCAATCTGTTCCCCCGCCTTCTCCACCTGATCC
This sequence comes from Cepaea nemoralis, assembly GCA_014155875.1. Lineage (NCBI taxonomy): Eukaryota > Metazoa > Mollusca > Gastropoda > Stylommatophora > Helicidae > Cepaea > Cepaea nemoralis. The sequence continues at coordinate 120,889 of JACEFZ010006406.1, read as the reverse complement.
CACAAGCGCACGACTCCCCCCCCCCCCTCCCTCTTGTCCATAGGTAGTCTACCACCAAGAGGTGCATTCCCTGCCAGCCTATCAGCCTGTTCATTTCCCCTCACCCCGCATGGCCAGGGCAAAATATCCATACAATTCCCACAATCTGTGACCTCTGAAGAGACGATAGCCATTCTACACGAAACATTCCTTTCTCCAACTTACTAAGCACACTCTTTGAATCCGTAATGAATAAAATGTGTGTTGCGGTAGTCTTCTCTAACCAACGGAATGCCGCTGTTACTGCTTCCACCTCCATTCTCACGCTGAAGGTCGTAGTCTCAAATGCCGACTCTCCTTTTGCAAGACTCGCCCATTAGTCTTTTCAATGAACTCTCCGTTACACCAATATGCTTTGATGTCCCATATTTCAGAATTAAGACAGGCTTTATTTGATTTGATTAGCAACAATATAAGATTCACATTCACTTCACTGTGAACAGCCAATGTTGAGGGCTGAATTGCGTAAAATGGACTTCACGCAGGTTTGTACTTAACAGACAAACCAGAATTTGGTGAAGGGGAGATGAATACATTGTCCGATATGGTAAAACATCTCCAGGAGTTAGTAAACTTTCTAAAAAACATAGCAGTAGTAGTGGCCTCTTTCAGTCCTGTAGGACTATGGAGTTGTGCCGCTGGGGAGGCACCTGACAGCACGCTGGTGACTGTATAATCCAATGTGAGAGTGACAATCTCTGTCAGTTTCCGCATCTGTAAGACGAGGCTGGTTCCGCAGTAAGTGACTGCATTTTATGCCTGTGCCTCCTATAAATTCCACCATGATCAACATGATTCTTCAACATATCTTCTACAAAGTCAACGACAAACGAGGATATCTCAGATGAAGGGAGATGAATTTAACAGAAGAAAACACCAAACAGCTTAAATAAGAAAGACTGGTCGATATGGCTCAACGGATAAGAGCGTTCGTTCTTAAACATCTGGTGTGCTGATATCGAGGTGGCGGGTCCAACCCCTACATCCGTCGGTTGAACTAACATGTTGACTTCTCGTCCTTGTAATAAATCATCCAAAATAAGGATATATCTTACATAACAAAATCAAAGACATTCATACAAATATCAGTAACTAAGCTTACCAACTGGAACATACAAACAGTTCTTACCATGTCAACAATAAAGATAAAACATGATTCATTGGAATTGCAGAAGTTTTAAAACAATATTCTCCAATCTAGTAGACAATCCAGCGATGAGTTTATGAATAATGCGTTATAATAAACAATATTTGAACTACGAGCAAGATGTAAAATTATTTGATCATATTATTTTGCATAACGACAACAAAAAGGCGGTGGAGTTGTTTTTATTACTCATGAAGCTTAAAACATTGTCATTTGGAAAGCTTTTTAAACAAATAATACTGGCGGTATTAATGTCAACATAGAAAGCTGAAAAGCTATATTAAATATTGTTAATATATATTGTGCTGATGGATTTACGGCTTTAATTAATTTGACAGCAGTACAGAGGAGAATTTGTTTCATGTTTTAAAACTAAACATCTTGGAGATATTTTTAGAAAATGTTTGTTACATATTCTTTACAGGTAGTCGCAATCAAACTCAGCATTTTTATTTCTTACTGGGTGTGGTGTTTTTGGCAAGTTTGCATTCAGTAATTTGTCACTGCTTTCTGAACAACGGACACTAATACCTTTAGTATGACAACCAGCGCAAGGCGGTATGCTTCTAAATCTCCCGAAGCTACGTTTCGAACGCGGTATGCAGGATTACAAATTGCTTCGCTAACTCCGTCGCCACAGAAGCTGGCTGGAGATGTTCACGCTACCGCATAGCTGGAGGAGGAAACACAGATGACAGAACAATTCTACTTGATTTCATTGAAATATGGGGCGCGTTTGCGACGTTGATAGAGAAATATGTGTCACATATTCCTCCATGAATTTAGGTCTGCAAAATGGCATGCCGCTATCACGTCACAGACGCATAAAAGAAAACTATTTCAGGTAAAATTTTTAATTCATTTTCCATTGAAAATATTAGATTTAAATAAAAAAAATAAAACTAAATAATCATTAACAAGGCTGAATACTAAAGGAGACCATCATGACTCAGCAATATCCTTATCTAGTCACTAACGATCTAGTTAAAGGAAAAGGGAAACAATGGAAAACACACAATCAGGCAATTCTCTAACTAAAATATTATTATAGAAAATTACACATTTAATTAAAACAACGACAAATCAACCTCCCTTCCCCTTCCTCCAATAAATCAAGCAACATGAATGGTATTCCAAATATACATGGAAAACGTTTATAAAGTTGTGTGGTAAAGAATGATGTTGACATACAAGAGGAAAATAATCAAGAAAAAGTGCTACTTATAGCTGTCAAATATATACCAGCATTCCATGTCTCACTCTATATACATTCTGACTACCGAAAGAAATGAGCAAACACTGTATCTAAAACCTAGTCTTTTTCTCACTTGGCAGGCGACGGGTCCAAGAGTCGAACCCACACACGACAGTGCTTATGACATTATCAGCGCTTTTTCTATCAGCTTGGCAAACTCACCCGCTGGAGATAGCAATACATGGGGAAAATACTGCCTATGGCAGTATATTCTATGTGATGACATTTTAAAGAGAAACTTACAAATACCTATTCAAATTATAACATTTTTATTTATTCTCATATAGACCACAGTAAACACACTAATTATGGACAGTAACAATTGTGATTCCCATTTCGAAGCTAGAAATGGAAGAAAATAATTCCGAATTCTAAAGACGTATGTCTCTGCTCGCTAATTTAGGTAAAATTAAAGAAACCAAAATAAATTAAAGCCTTAAAGTCATTCTGAGTGGGAAATTAATTTATACAATATAAACCAATCTGCCGTTAGAACATTCATGTAGCACCTTAAACATATTAGTAAATTTTAACTTGATGTCCAAGCAGATCTTTTAAATGAGAAGGATCACTCACTATTCTTCTGGACATAACAAAGGTATATGGTTTGTTATGGAGAGAGATTGTCTAGTAAAGAATAAGTAACTAAGAATATCTGACAAAAAAACCTTAAAAAATATAGATAAAGGGACGAACGAACGAGCGAACGAAAATCTTTATTTTCAAAGGGTTAAGAATTGGGCACACAGGCCCGTCTGACATTCTGCCCTTCTTCTCTATTTCCTCTCATACATTCTTTCACTCAACATCTCTTATGAAGCAACTCTTTGACAACAAAAGAACAATAAGCATTAAAACGCATGAAAAATAATCAATAATACATGACTCGTTGAGGCAATTTTTAACATGGGCATCATGAATACCCAAGGTGGGTGTAACGTGCCACACATATGAGAATGTTGTTTTTTTTTTTTTATGGCTAGTTGTCGTTCGAGATAATTTACCATTATTATTGTCTTTGTTGCTGTTTTTTTTAGGGGGCATGTAGTCTGTCCTGAGGTAGTGTTCAAACAGGTTGCGACTGTATGTATAATGATTGGTGGTATCTTTGATTTCTTGTGGAAGATTGTTCCACAACTGAGTGGCAGAGTATGAGACAACATTTTCAAGACATATTTTTGTTTTACTGCAAATGATAAATATACTTATAAAAAATATTCACATATCTTTAAACAACGAAATGAAATTTCCCATAGTTGTGTTTTCTCTCCAACAATTGTTGTTATAATGATCAATGATTCTGGAGAGGAATTTACATACATAAAGAACAATAAATCATAAGATGCTCATGATCTGCAGTATGGAGGACAGGCAGAAAGCTCTCAAGATTTCATAAAGACTTACATTAGTTGTTAGTCAGTCATTAGTAACGGTTCCAACTTCACGGCAAAGGGTTACCCCATAATGCTCCACTCCTGTGCCAGTGAATATCATATAAAATGTTCCTCATCGTCCCATTACAAAAAGTGAAACAGGCAGCAGTCCCGACAAGCCAACAGCAAGCACAGGCATACATGCATAAAGCCGTTGCCAGAATTCCAACACAACAGCTCGGTATTAAAATTACAGTTCATCGTCTATGGCAGCGGCAGTCACTAGAAAACCAGCAAATGAACAACATTACCGCTTAACGCAAAACCAGCTAGTACAGTAACCTACTTTCCACCATTTTTTTCTGAACATGCAGTTCACAATACAAATAACAGTAGACTGATGTAAAAACATTCCACATGGCATCCACAGCTCACAGTGTCGTCCTACGTACTTAACTAATTATCTGTGGGAAAAAACCGATGTACTAGCAATCCAACAAGAGGAAAATGCGTGAGCAAACCGTAGCTAGAAGCAAATACACTCCAGAGGCCTTAACAGCTAAATAGCCTATCCGGCATATTGGACCTGTCTTACAGGGACTGTGTAATCTACGTCCCACAGATTTGAGGGTTTTCCTTGGCATTTCCTCGTGGCTTGGTTGATCTTCCTGTCCATCGACTCTACCGCGAAGGGGCTTATCTCGTAATTAAGCAGTGATCATTGGAGTTTCGGAATCAACATAAACTGGAGACACAAGACCATACACTTTCCCTTCAGTCTACTCTTGTCGTTAGCCTGAAGACCAGTTAGCACTATCTAAACTATCTGCTGTACTTCATCCATGTCCGTCAATGAAGCATCGTACATTTAGCAGAGACTTTTGACGTGTTCCGCCATTGTAGGAACTATCTAGTTTGCCACCATGAAAGCGGATGCCTTCCCTTACCGTTTACATCCTGAAAAGATTATCACCACATTATACTGCGAACTATTATGTGTAGAAGTCATAACAATATATTCCCTCCCACTCAACGGCAACATATTGCTTGAGATGTCATTACTGTGTTAAACCTGAACGCAATCACAACTGTTCCTGTAAGTGTTCAGCAAGACCCAACGGCCGAAGAATGTATTTAGTGCACCAGTTCTCTGCAATGATATGAACGATAGCCTCATTCCCTAACACAACCACGGCTAATTAATTTTCGCTTTGTGTTCCCTACGGGAAACTTCTAGAATCGCACAACGTTTCTGCCGACCCAGACGCTATAAAAATACAATACCCCAATACCTAGTTACGACCAGGAAGATGAAAGGAGACAGTTATCAACGTGGGCTCATACATAACAGAAGTTGCTGTGTAGAGATCCTATCTAGTTTGATTTTATCTCCGTCCGTCCCTATGTCTGTCTGTCTGTCTGTCCGCCTGTCCGTCCGTCTGTCTGTCTGTCTGTCTGTCTGTCTGTCTGTCTGTCTGTCTGTCTGTCTGTCTGTCTGTCTGTCTGTTTGTCTGTCTGTCTGTCTGTATTTCCGTTCGTCTATATGACTCTCTGCATTAGCAAAATGGTAGAGGATGAAAATAATGAAAGTCAGGAAAATTATTTTACCGAAATGGTTAAACAACAGTTAGTGTAAAACATATGAAATAGTGTTAGAAGATATGAAAAGACATAATCAACAAACATATTGTAGCATTACCATCATCCAGTACCTTGCCGGCTGGCGTATGAGATCTAGCCTCTTTACAAATTACGATTTCCGACGTCATGGATCAATTCGTGTGTTGACTCCCTTCCGTGTCATGACTCAAGACTGGGAAGAATCTTCTCATGCTGTCTTCCTCTATCCCACTTTCCGCAAATTATTCCAGGCGTCACAACATGTTCCAGTGTTTGTCTTCTCATAACGTGGCCCAAAAATAAAATGATGTTTGTAATAAGTTGTCTTTGCGACTCAGCTTCCCTTAAAACGTCCTGATTTCCCATTTTGGCTGTTCGATTAATTTTCAGCATTCTTCTATAAAACCACTCTTCAAGGTTTCCAGGGATAAATTTGCCAAGATATCACAACAGCAAACAATGCTAGTGTTAACTGTGACATCCTGTAAAGGATATGCAACTAACCTTTTTTTTTTTTTTTTAAACCAATTATCCAGGATTCGCAGCCTTATGTTAAAATTTGTTCTATGTAACATGTAAGAACTCTTTTTCTAACTTTCAAGGAGAGTGACTTATTGCACAGAATGTTCTTCATTTGACATAATGCAGGTTTGCCTTTCCAGTTCTGTTCCCTACGAAATGCTCAAAGAATTGAAGTTATTGACAAGAAATGTTCATCCTCAATTAAATGTTGTCTGTGACAAGTTGGGAAATACCTTAACAGAATCTAGACATATTCCAGAAAGATTGAAGGAATACTGCAATGGAATGTATTATATGAATGACTGTGAGGAAATGAATGAGATACATGAACCAATGACAGCAGAGACATAACCTGAACCCTCATTAGATGAAATTTCGTGGGCAATAAAGAAACTGAAGAAAGGTAAATCACCTGGATGTGATGACATACCAGCTGAACCAGCTAAAGTAGCAGAAGAAGAAAGCATACAAATCTATCACGTATTCTGTAAACAGATGTGGAAATATGGTATATGGCCAAAAGATTGGAAGAGAACTATCTTAATTCCAATACCAAAAAAGGGCAACATAAAATTATGCACCAACTATAGAACTGTTGCCCTGATCAGTCATGCAAGTAAAATTCTACTAAATATCATAATGGGAAGACTTCGTAAAAACAATGGAAGAAGAGATTAACGTGGTTCAGACTGGATTTAGATCACATACTCAACATGCGTTTAATAATAGAGAAAAGCAGAGAATTAATGTAAGTCTATTCTCTTGTTTTGTGGATTATTCAAAGGCAATTGATTGTGTAGAACATCAGAAACTTTGGGAAATCATGAGAAATATGGGTTTTCTCTCATTATGTAGTATAACTCATAAAAATGCTCTATCTAGATCAAGAAGTAGCGGTTAGAATAGATGGCGAGACATCAGATTGGTTTGACTCAAGTGCCCTATATTGGTGTATTTCCAGGAAAGAAGTGAAACTGTGACTAGTGCTCGATGCAGTGACATTTTGGTGAATAAATCAATGTGTCCGCGATACAATTCGAAACGCCGGGGACTCTCAAAAGGAGTATTGTTGTTGCACAGCTCTCTCACGTACGGCTGAACACGCAGATGATGCAATAAGTTCTATGAAATATGTGGTCTTGAAACTAACTGCATACAGCGCAGACTTAGAGCCATCGAACTGTCCCTTGTTTGAACCCCTGAAAGAACATCTCTTTGGTTAGACGTGTGCAGATACCAAAGAGGCAATGAAGGCGGTGCAAAATTAGTATAAGGCCTCTCGCAAAATCTGTTTCCTAGAAGGCATCAACGAGTGTGTTGCCAGGCTGGGGTGTATGGTGAGAAATAACACACACAATTTATGGTTCGCAGTATTGTAAACAAGTGATTCCTAACATTCTGGGTATTTAATGACTTTCCGTGTGTGTGTGTGTGTGTGTGTGTGTGTGTGCGTGTGCGTGTGCATATACGTGTGTGTGTGTGTATGTGTGTGACAGCGCGCGTGCTTCAAGGAATGAGTATTTGTGAAGGTATATGTAGACTATCTAAAAACCTACAAACAACACAAGTAAACTTGCTGGATAAGTATTGTTCCTTTGAGAACAATTGACCTGTATAAGTCTAGTGAGACTAACGGATACGCGTGTAAACTATGTTGTCAGATATCACCAAACAAATAAAGTCTCATAATTGCTGCTAATCTAGTTGCCGGCAACATTACCCCAAGAGAAACACCTTTACTGAATGAATATTCATAGAACAGACAATGCCAAGTAATGATGTACTATATCTTGTCATACCACACTTTTTCTGAAGTGCTTTTTTCCCGTTGTGATTACAGAGTTACGCTTTAATAGATTAGTTTGCTTTTTAAACAACATAACTATACACTTCTGTGCATTAGCTAAGGAATCATTTACCTACATAATACTATAGGAAAACGAATGTACACATCTTGACAAGAAGGGCATCCCTAAGCCTGTAGCCGAATGGTTTACAGGCCTCTAACGTTGGCGGTTCTCGTGCGGGAAAGAACACATGGTGCAGTTCCGCAGGATTCGCAAACGACACGTATAAGGGTTTCTAGATGGGAATGGAAACGACTGAGGCCGCCACTTACTTGGAAGTACAGTAGCGTTCAATAGAGCATGATCATGCTCTTGCTGCTGGACAAGGACATCGAGCCACACATGGCAAATAGGATTGTAGCAGCTCGTTTAGAAAGAAAGGTGTCGATGTGATGAAGTGCATTGACCTCGAAACCTCAAACGATCTTACTGGGTCTAAGCTATCGATGACAATTATTATCTGTTCTTTCCAATGTGGACATAGGAAGAGTCATCAGTGCACAAACACAAGGCCTCGAAAGAACAATGTCTACTGCCGTCGATATAACTATCTACCAACGAGGAAAAACCAGCATGAAATCAACAGCACCCAGAGTAGCATGAATTGGACACATTGTGTGATTAGTTTCAGTCATCAAGAGCACACGTCAGCCCGTCAGGATCTTCCTTGACATGGTTTCCAAGAACACACATTGTCAATGAGCCCACACCAGTCGTCTGTATGGGCGGTACAAACATTCACAGAGCGAACACAATAACATAACTCGTCATCTCCTTTGTCATACATGCTTGTCTCACATATACAGGTCGACACAAGAATAATCTGAGAAAGGAAAGACAATAAAGCACCAAAGGTGGAACATCTTTTATCCTCATGGTAACTGCAAATTTAAAACGGTGTATTTCTGCTTCCATAAAATTGCTTCACTGCTAAAGCGTCGCTACATTTAAACAATCCTTTATTATTCGTCGAATACAATATACGAAACGCATTTTCTGATTTTAACTTTAAGGCCGCAATGTAGCAGTTGATGAGAGAAGGCCGAACTTGGAGTTTTATGATCTGTAGAACCCTCCTTCTCTCCATCTTACTATCCACCCATCCTTCCGTCGTCTGTATGTCTGGCTGTCTACATGGTTGGCTTGGTGTCTGTCTTCCTGTCTTTATTTAATTTATTCTACATATCTACCTGCCATAAATATCCTCATACACGTTTCATTGACAACCAGTCTGCCCGGCTAGATCGCGCAGATGTCATAACTGCAGACTCAGGAAGCTACTATCATCATTTCAAACCTCCCACCTAAGTCAACAAATCCCCCTCCACACACACACACACACACACACACACACACATATATGTATATATATATAAGTTTTCATTTGGTTAAAAATGCAGTAATTCTTATTATGCCGTCAATTTCATGTTATAGTTTATTTAAAATTACCGTATGAAAAGAATTAATTATAAGACTGCTTCTGTTACTATTATGAAAACCACCAACACGCTAATTGTTGTAAGCCAATTGTTGAGGGACCTGTGGTAATAAAGTCACAGATCTGGCTTTAAGGGAACATTTTGGGAAACTAAAGAATGGACAAAGGTCAACTAATACATATGACGAATAACAGGGTGCTGTCGGCGATTACAGAGGTTAATGAACCAACGTGATTAAGTCTGTTGACATTTGGTTTACGTGGGGCAGGAACTGGCATAATCACAGGCAGAGATGTAAACACATTGATTGGGCTACGAGTACATGCAATATTTCTACACTCCAACAAGTGCTGAGAGAGACAATACAAACATGTGTGTGGCGAAAGCTAAGGCGTCTATGTTATGTGTATATTTAAGCCTTCAGTTCTGTTTCCCCAGTTGGAGAATAGACAACTCCGCAGCTCATGCCAAGCCGCCCTATTTATACTCATCTCCTGCATTTCCCCCCATGTCTCCCCACCATATTTGTATGTCTGTAGTTTTTTTCTCTACATATGTTTAATTTTCATCTATTGTTTTTGCCATGTGGGCTCCAGTGGATGAACTTTCTAAGGGAGCATAAATGCAAGAGGATCTACTTCACTGAGCTAGGTTTTATGTCTTATGCAGGGACTTTCTAGTAATATTATCAATTGTTCTCAATGTTTTTCCTATGCCTTCACCACCTAATGCGATGAGTTGAGTTGAGTTTAGTCAAAACCGTCATAATTGCACTCGGGGCATTCCCATAAGAGCTCTGTTGTCCTCTTTAACAGCTAGAATAGAGTTCCAATACTAATGGTGCCCTTTACAACCTGATTACATGTCCGTCTTGCTTCACCTCTGAGTTACTACTGTCTGCCAGATCCTCTGATCTGCCTCTGCTGCCGCATTCTCTCTTGACCATGATAGTCTATCCGTGCTTCTGCATTGTCCACACGCTCCCAGAGGGCTTTCAACACATCTGCCTTATCATGCATTAAATTACACCTCAATGATGCAGTTCCAGCCAATCTGTCTGCTTGGTCATTTTCAATCACGCCTGAGCTGTCTTGGAGAAAAGATCCAACGAATGCTCACAACCTGCTACAACTGACTTGATACATACCATTCAGCACGAAGCATGTCAGTCTTCACCTTTCTCAGCATGTTGTGTGAATCAGTCACAATCACAACATGCGTTTACAGTTTGTTCTCTAACTAGTGGACAGCTGCAGTAACATCCCCCAACTCCATTCTCAGATTTGAGGTTGTGAATTCTTTAGGTTGATGCGATAGAGTCTGTCTAGTTCTCTCCTCATGATCAGCATTAGTGATTCTATCATATCATTGTACACGTTGAAAAGTTTGTCTGTGTTCAATGTATGACTACTGAAAAAGTTTGTCTGTGTTCAATGTATGACTACTGAAAAAGCAACCATGGACACAGGCTGTAGCACTATAGTATTTTATGTAAAGTATCCCTTAGGACGATTCGAAGCCTTCTGGGAATTTGGTGTTAGCTCCATCATGTTATAGACCAATCGGCATTCAATGGGTGGTGTGATGTATTTCTTTAACAGACAACTATCAACAGGCAGACACACAGCTAGATACATGTGTGTGTACCAGAAAAACGTATTAAGTATCAATAATTTTTATTATATTGTGCATGGAAGAGTATGGGAAATGAAACATCTTATGTCTGGACATAAACTCGCTCTTAAGCAATGTCTCATGTAGGGGTTGTGATGATCGAGCAGTTTGCGCATCCGTAACAACGATTACAAAGTTACAATGTCGACTTGCACAGTGGGCAGCACCGCGGCGTTAATAGTTTTTTTTTTTTTTTGTCAGAGGGTGTGTAACCTTGTGAAATCAACAGATGGAGACGAGTTTAAGGTGCATCATTACGAAAAAGAGAGTAAGAGGCAGTCGGTACAGTGGAAACGGACGTTGTTTCCGTAAAACAAAAAAAAAACAAAAAAACAAAAACAACTAAATTCAAAACGCAGGAATCCGTTTGGGAAGTTTATGATAACCATCTTTTAGGGATAACAAGGGCCTTACTTTGGTACATTCTCAGAACAAGAGGTGAAACTGTGACTAGCTCTCGATACAGTGACATGTTAGTGAACAAATTAGAGCCACAGATTTCCTTCAAAACGAGTAACGTTGCTGCACGACAACGCCAGCCCTCATAAGGCTACACTACTAGTTGGTTGTGGATATACCACGTGCTAAGAAATATGAGGTTTTGAAACACCCAGCATACAGTCCAGACTTGGCTGCCATCGGACTTTCACTTGTCTGGACCCTTGACAGAACATTTGCGGGGTCAGAGATTTACAAATGACAAAGATATAACGGGGGAGATGCCAGATTGGTTTCAAGACACAACAAAAAATCTGCCCTAGAATGCATCAACAAGCTAGCGGACAGGTGGAGCCATTATGTTGCTAGGCTGGGGGACTCTTGTATATTAAGAAATAACCCACTGTTGTAAAAAACAAAACATTATTCGTAAAATTTCAAATACTTAATGACTTCCCCTCGTACTCCGCCCCATTGCTTGCCCTAGATATCCCCTTCCAGTGTTGCTGTTATTGTTTTTATTTATTAATAGCCAAGATACTATTTGTTTAGGGTGTACCATGTTGAATAATAGTCAATTTCCTGCAATGAAGACCTTCTTGATTTGATTTCTTATCAGGCAAGCTTATTCGTAGCATCCTGCGGTAACAACACATCTGAAATACACGTCCAAGTTCTTGTCATCTGGTGTGTTTTTAATCCATGTTTCACGCGTAATTTTGGCAGCAGTAAATCCGTGACTCTGGAGCAATAACACGACATGTGAAGAAGCAATCCATTGAAGGCAACTGGGGACAACAATTACATGTCAACTGGATGAAGAGAACACGTGAGTGTACAACACAAAAGAATCATTAAGATAATTCCGGTCAGAAAATCTCTTAAGTTAGACTGAACACTTATGGGCGTGTGTTGATAGCGGAGACAATGTTCTGTTACAAGCAACAACAATAAAAACGAAAAGAACAAACAAGGGTATGTATCAATCTAAGTTTTTAATTCTCCAGCGATTCTAGTTTTTCAGCTGCTGTTGGTGTACTAGGCAAGATTGCGCTCAGTAGTTTGCCATTGCTTTCTGAGCGACCTGCTCCTTTACCCCCCGTAAGTAACCAACTCGGCGCGATCAGCTACCAAATCTCGCGCAGCTGCGTTACTCGCGATAATATACGGGATTACGGAGAAAGACGTTAAAGCCTACGCCAGGGAGACCGGCTGCGATTCTAGTAGATAAACAAAAAGTAAGTCCCGTAGTACAAATCTGTTGTGGTTATGTGAAGTGTTAGGACCATAACATTTTGTTGGCCTGAATGCACATCGGCAAATCTTTCCCTCCCAGTAGCGAACGTCGATATCGAACCCTCGTCTAACCGCACTCTTGCCGTCGTCAAAGTAACATTCTAACCGCTTGACCAGCAGGCCTTCTGGTTCTTGCAGGAAGATAATAAAAAAAAGACCAACAATGTTTGGATTAATTTATTGTCTAACCAGATCAGCATTCTTACCTACGCCCACCAAAAGACTTTTAGAAAAGGTCGCATTAATTATTCTTAAATACCATGTTAGCCTATCTCTTTTTCGCCATGTGATTTGTTTGAATTTCACTTACACATTGGAGAGAAACTGTTACCCAAGAAAGACAACACTAGCTACGATATGACTAAAAGTAAGGCTATGCGAATTTGACATCAGATTTAATACAAACATGTGGAAGTAACATTGAAAACCAATTCTGCCAATATTTCATAGATGTGGGTTCTGGTGGATTACAATCAATCAATCAATCATGTTCCATGCGGAAATCGTGGGCGGTCATGACTCGCCATTTCACTCGATCACCAGAGTCGTGGATCAGCTCAGTGTTCCTGTCTCGTCCATGCCATGTGGCCAAGCCATCCAGGTATTTTCCTCTCGGTCTTCCTCTTGGTCTGTTCCCTTCGATCTTGCCAGTTGTGACTAAGTTCTCCAATCCATTTCTTCTCATAACATGTCCCAAAAAGTTTGACTGTCTACGTCTAATTTGTCTAATCAATTTACGATTTTAATTTGTCTCCTGTAGTACTTGGTCATTGGTCTTTCTGTCTGTCCATGGTATTCTTTCCATTTCCCTCAGAAACCACATTTATGCAGCCATCAGATGTTTTTCAGTGGATTACAGACCTGACAAACAAGGATAGACATTCAGGGATGTCTAATAGACGTATGTTAAAGTACACTTCTGTCGTCACCAGGGCGATGTCATCACTTGGAGACGTCAGGTTAGAATCCCACTGTGAATGCACAGCTTTCCATGTTGATATTGTCATGTGTGTCCTCTCATCTCTGCAGGTACTTGCCCCTTCGAGGGGCAGGAGAAACATATGTCTATTTATCTTTTGCACTGGGCTGCCAGATCAACGCAAACTATAATGGGTAGCAGGACATTTCTTGACAAGTAAAGGCAGGCTTGTCCATGGGAATGGAATTCCCATGGGAAACATCCCATGGGATGGGGTGAAACGGGACAACAAGCATTTGTATTTCCATGGGACACATGGGACAGTAACCATGTCATAGCAAATAAAAAAAAAAAACAACTTTTTAAAAGCCTTTTATCCATCCTTTTTCTTTATATACTTGTATCGATTCTTTATCTCGTTGTCAGACACCGGATAAATTAATAAATGCGCGCATGCGATCATATCACCAACGTTTAATTGCTCATTTAAAAACAAATGCTCGCATTACTTTAATGAAGATGATGAAGAATACTTAAACCACATTCCGAATATTGTTCAGATTAAAAAAATGCTGCACATACATGAGAAATTCAAAACTTTATTTTGACAAACTAGCAATTGATGATACTACATCTCATTTAATTTTACTGTTATACTTCCCCCTAGACTATCAGTTGTACAAAGTTATTGTTGATATTGACGAAGAAACTTCCAGCAGCATGATGAAGAAATATTGTCAGAACTTTCAGAAAATTATTGGAGAGAAACTTTGGCCATAATGCGGCAGTTCTTTGGCAGTTATTACACCATTCCTTACTGGAGTTGACATCAAAGCCGAAATGGAAGACATGGTTAAGTCAGTTGTTACTAAGAAGAAAGGGAATGTGGACACCAATAAATGGGCCAATGCTTGGATCGCTTTTTCTAAGTCTGTTGTTCCAACTGTTATTTCATTTCATCAAAGATGTAAATCTTTCTTCTGAATCATCTGCTGTATGTGAAGTAGCAGGAGTTGTAGAACAAAAGCCGAAAAGTGATTTTGACTTATTTGTTGATACCCCCCCCCCCCCACCCCCACCCCCAAACAAAACACTTAAGTTTGATGACCCAAGAAACAAATGCCTTGAGGATGAAGTCACCATCTTTCAAAAATTACGGCAACCAATTTCACAACCATTAAATTATTAGAAATATGAACATAGGTTCCCACTGCTAACAGCAATTGCGAAAATTGTTTTGGCCATACCAGTGTCCTCAGCGGCAGTAGAGCTTATTTAGTGCAGCTGGATGTTTGTTGGGTAAGTTACGAAAACGGATGTTACCAGCTCTTGTTATAAACACTGTTTATATCAGATTTGCGTGTAAGATGAAAATTATGGAAATGGTTCAGGGATTACCTGGATTAACTGAATTATTAGAAACAGTCGATCAGCAGGAAATTGATACTGTGCTGAATGAGCAGAGTGACTCTGAAACAGAATGAGAGTATCAGAATGACACTGAATTGTCATAGTTAGATTAAACTTTGTTTTAATAAAATACTCTTGAATATTAAAATTAATAAATCCTGTTGTTTTACATGTCTCTTTGTACATGTAGTCCTATGTAGACACTAACCCTAAACTTTCATACATTTCATAATTTTATTTGAACTGTATTCCATATTAGTATTACCATGGGAATCCCATGGGATGGAACAGGCAAAATGACCGTGGGATGGGATGGGAATGGGACTGAAAAATGTGTCCCATGGACAAGCCTAAGTAAAGGTCACGACGTGATACTGATCAGAACACACATCGAGTGCCACTCATGGAGCTAGTACAGTATGCTCAATACTTCACATGGTGTGAGAATCGGTCCTTTATTTTACTGATTTTTTGCTTCATAGTTGGTATCTTTGCCACATACATTGTATGAGAATGGGTCCTTTACTTTACCGAATTCTCTGCTTTGTAGTTGGTATCCTTGTCACATTGCCACAACGTTCTTCTTCGTCAGTTCAATCGAACGTCATGGGCGTCTTCTGTTTATTGTCACTGCAAACAATTGCAAATGTGTTTCACTCTCAGAGCAAAGCTCACTGTATGTGAAATTTATATTAGCTGAATCGCTCACATCTACATTTATCCGACAAATCATTACGTGAAATGTCCCTAATTTAATTTTGCAGATCCCCCTTTTATCTATATACGGGTTCAACTTCTATACCGGCCAGTTGGACTAGAATATTGACTTCTCTTCCTGGACTTAGGGACGTAAATTACAAGTACCTCTGGAGTGGGTTCGCCTGATGGCGAGGGTCACTGGCAATAGGGAAAGCTGTCCCACAGGCAAATATCAGTCCACTATTATTAGAAGTAGTACCATATGTGTGGAGATCAAAGCGAGCGAGCGAGGTAAGAGAGAAGTCAAGCAGAATTAAACTACATCACTGACTCAAACAACATTCGACAGACAAACGTCAAATATTAGGTTTGGTGTGTTTTCTATTCAATAAATACTTCTACATGTAGTGGTCTCAAAGATTTAATATCATCAGGTGTTTCCAAACTTTCTTCACTTCCTGAGGTAGGGGAACAAAGAAAGAAACAATACCGTTGTCTCAAAAATTATTTGATAGATAAATGGCGAACAATAGGTTGCATGTTTTTCTATCCAATAAATACTTATAAATCTAACGCCTTAAAGCTTTAATGCCATCAGTTTGTTTCTTAACGTTCTCCACTTTCTGAGGTAGCCGAGGGGCAACAAAGAAGGAAACTACACCGTTAGCCCAACACATTTTCGTGCCACAATTAGCTAGCAATCATGAGATCAATTACACGTCTAGTTTTTACCCGTCTAACAGCTCAAATATAAAACTAAGCAGCAAACATTCACATCTCCATGTGTGAGCATTTCTAATGTGCGTGTATCTTACATTGTAAACGACCTGGCTAAACGTGTACAAGCTGCATTATCTCAATGATGGAACGTAGGTTTACAGTTTTTAGTCAGCTATCATGCCATGTTTGTAAAAGGTTTAAATCGTTGCTTAATTTGCTTGTAGGATTTTGATTTTTACGCGTCCGGTCGCGTGTGTCCAGGCGATAACAACCCAAAAAAGCAGACGAACTCTCTCGTGGTTAACAGCATCCAGGCCTGGGGAGAAACGTTTTCTTTCTGCCGTTCTCGTTGTGGCCAAGGTTACTTAAGGTCATTGTAACCCCTAGGGGGATTTTGAGAAGGGCCATTGCGGATGTTAATGGCGTGCTGAGGTCGCATAGGATGCCTTTAGACATGTTTGTCTAGGAAAATATGTTGATATTATCACTGCTTACATCTTTCCACAGGCTGTAACCATATCTTTCCTTGTGATTTAAGAAACAAGTGCTTGTTTTGTTTTGATAGGGTAGAGGTCCAGAGACGTAACTTGTGTTTGTGGATGATGTATATCAATATTCATTGCACAAATGTTGGTGTTTGTGAATGATGTATATCATGTGTTCATTACACAAGTGTTGGTGTTTGTGAATGATGTATATCATGTGTTCATTACAAAAGTGTTGGTATTTGTAAATGATGTGTATCGTGTGTTCATTACACAAGCATTGGTGTTTGTGAATGATGTATATCATGTGTTCATTACATTAAGTGTTGGTGTTTGTGAATGATGTATATCATGTGTTCATTGCACAAGTGTTGGTGTTTGTGAATGATGTATATCATGTGTTCATGACATTAAGTGTTGGTGTTTGTGAATGATGTATATCATGTGTTCATGACATTAAGTGTTGGTGTTTGTGAATGATGTATATCATGTGTTCATGACATTAAGTGTTGGTGTTTGTGAATGATGTATATCATGTGTTCATTACATTAAGTGTTGGTATTTGTGAATGATGTATATCATGTGTTCATTACATTAAGTGTTGGTGTTTGTGAATGATGTATATCATGTGTTCATTACATTAAGTGTTGGTATTTGTGAATGATGTATATCATGTGTTCATTACATTAAGTGTTGGTGTTTGTGAATGATGTATATCATGTGTTCATTACACAAGTGTTGGTGTTTGTGAATGATGAATATCATGTGTTCATTACATTAAGTGTTGGTGTTTGTGAATGATGTATATCATGTGTTCATTACATTAAGTGTTGGTATTTGTGAATGATGTATATCATGTGTTCATGACATTAAGTGTTGGTGTTTGTGAATGATGTATATCATGTGTTCATTACATTAAGTGTTGGTATTTGTGAATGATGTATATCATGTGTTCATTACATTAAGTGTTGGTGTTTGTGAATGATGTATATCATGTGTTCATTACACAAGTGTCGGTGTTTGTGAATGATGTATATCATGTGTTCATTACATTAAGTGTTGGTGTTTGTGAATGATGTATATCATGTGTTCATTACATTAAGTGTTGGTATTTGTGAATGATGTATATCATGTGTTCATTACATTAAGTGTTGGTGTTTGTGAATGATGCATATCATGTGTTCATTGCATTAAGTGTTGGTGTTTGTGAATGATGTATATCATGTGTTCATTACACAAGTGTTGATGTTTGTGAATGATGTATATCATGTGTTCATTACATTAAGTGTTGGTGTTTGTGAATGATGTATATCATGTGTTCATGACATTAAGTGTTGGTGTTTGTGAATGATGTATATCATGTGTTCATTACATTAAGTGTTGGTATTTGTGAATGATGTATATCATGTGTTCATTACATTAAGTGTTGGTGTTTGTGAATGATGTATATCATGTGTTCATTACATTAAGTGTTGGTATTTGTGAATGATGTATATCATGTGTTCATTACATTAAGTGTCGGTGTTTGTGAATGATGTATATCATGTGTTCATTACACAAGTGTCGGTGTTTGTGAATGATGTATATCATGTGTTCATTACATTAAGTGTTGGTGTTTGTGAATAATGTATATCATGTGTTCATTACATTAAGTGTTGGTATTTGTGAATGATGTATATCATGTGTTCATTACATTAAGAGTTGGTGTTTGTGAATGATGTATATCATATGTTCATTACATTAAGTGTTGGTGTTTGTGAATGATGTATATCATGTGTTCATTAAATTAAGTGTTGTGTTTGTGAATGATGTATATCGTGTGTTCATTACATTAAGTGTTGGTATTTGTGAATTATCTATATCATGTGTTCATTACACAAGTGTTGGTATTTGTTATACCATAAGTCCATTACACAAGCGTTGGTGTTTGTGAATGATGTATATCATGTGTTCATTACAGTAAGTGTTGGTGTTTGTGAATGATCTATATCAATGTTCATTACATTAAGTGTTGGTATTTGTGAATGATGTATATCATGTGTTCATTACATTAAGTGTTGGTGTTTGTGAATGATGTATATCATGTGTTCATTACATTAAGTGTTGGTGTTTGTGAATGATGTATATCATGTGTTCATTGCACAAGTATTGGTATTTTACGAATGATGTATATCATGTGATCATTACATTAAGTGTTGGTGTTTGTGAATGATGTATATCATGTGTTCATTACATTAAGTGTTGGTGTTTGTGAATTATCTATATCATGTGTTCATTACACAAGTGTTGGTGTTTGTTATATCATAAGTCCATTACACAAGCGTTGGTGTTTGTGAATGATGTATATCACATATTTAATACACAATTGTTGGTTTTTGTGAATGATTTATACCATAAGTCCATTACACAAGCGTTGGTGTTTGTGAATGATGTATATCACATATTTATTACACAATTGTTGGTGTTTGTGAATAGTTAGTTAGTTAGTCGACAGATCATCCTCATTGCACATCGAACCATTCAGTCCATAAGTGCTCGGATCCCCTCAGCAAATCCCGCAGCGTGTAGCGGCTCACGACACCAGTTCTGTATTGGTTAATCAATCTTCTTTGGCTTCCTGCGTAGTGTTCTTGTTTGGCAACACCTCTTTTAATTTACAGTTCTCGCAGTCTGACCATGGTTGTAGAATCACAGTCATCGCTTGGTTCTCGCAACAGTCTTACTTCTCGTAGAGCATTCAGAATGTCAGCCTGGTCCATAGCGGGTCCGCCCTCCACAGTAGCATTACCTGCGAGCTCGTCAGCCCGCTCATTTCCTTGTACTCCCGCATGCCCTGGCACGAAGATGAAACTAATCTTTGCCAGCCGAGACCGCTCCAGAGACAGCAACCACTCTCTTCGGATCGACCACCTCTCTATCCTCTTGAGCATACCCTATTGAGTCGCTAAGGAAACAAGCACTAGTGAATGTCTGTGTCTCGAGCCATTTTATTGCTTCACTTACTGCCATGACTTCCATAGTCTGGCTACTTGTGGTCTCAGCAAAAGCACCAGAGTCCTCCTTCACTATTCTCCCTCCGGCCTGCGCCGTAAAAGCCCATGAGCTTCTCACATGTAGGACGATGTGAATGATGGATATCATGTACTCATTGCACACGCGTTGGTGTTTGTGACTGATGCATATCACATATTTATTACACAAGTGTTGTTGTTTGTGACTGATTTTTACCATAAGTCCATTACACAAGTTTTGGTACTTGTGGCTTAGGGGCAGTGAGCGTAGACCGGGTTCGAAGTCATCCGCTGGCAGTTTGGAAGCATATCGTTTTGCGTTCATTTTTACAATAGTAGGAGCATCGGCCGTTTAGAAGGTAATGGCAAACTACTCAGCATAAAATTATCTGGAAAATCATAAACATCCAATCACTGTTGGGGTTGATCGCGACGTCATGTTAAATACATGCAATAAAATGTGTATTACGCAAAAACGCATGTCCTTTCTACAGAGCCCAGGTTAAATGGTTGTGCCATCCTCGGATGACGTTTCTTAAACCTCTCTCTCTCTCTCTCTCTCTCTCTCTCTCTCTCTCTCTCTCTCTCTCTCTCTCTCTCTCTCTCTCTCTCTCTCTCTCTCTCTCTCTCTCTGGTTCAGCCAGGTATGTTCTCATTTTAATGCAGCAAACTAATTGATTCAGTAGGGGTTAAAGTTTTCATGTCAACATTAATTGCAGTTCAAGTGACAACATATATGGAGCAAGAGTTAATTCTTATCTGTTGGGTGCCAGTGATTAGAACTGATATTTCCAAAAGTTCACTTTTGTTCAGCTTTTTGTTTATTTTTCCCTTGGTGATAACTTTAACAAATTCTCTTTATTACCACTTAGAAATCGCGGTGGCATACATATTAGTGCGCTTGCCTGTAGGGTTACCAGACGTCCGGCAAAGAGAGGACATGTCCTCCTTTTTAGCCTCGTGTCCACCGTCAGGCAGGCAAAGCTAAAAACCTTTAAAATGTCCGGCTTTTTAAATGTTTTATGTTATCATTTATTATGTATTGTTGTTACAACTTACAATGTATCTACACTCTACCGCGTGTTTACATTCTTTATTAAAACCCATTGCTTAATAATATTTACTTAATTTTCCTATATATATATATACCAAACGTGAAACACCAATTATTTGTATAATTTGAATCTAACTGTTGCTCTATTCGGCAACACTGACAATGCTGTAGTCTCTATGGTCAAAATGTTAATGTTATTTCTGGTTCCGGTAGCAGAGACGCCACTTAAAATTATTTTTTTTTTTAAATGTGTAATGTGTGCCGTCTATGTTTATGAAAATGGCTTCTGCAAAGAGAAAATGCAAATTCTCGAACACTATGAACAATAAGTTTCCATGGTTCGTTGAAGGATGCAACGAGAATGAGTTGGAACAAAAGAAAAAGCAGCTGCTGCAGCAGGATATAACAATATGAACTGGAAACAATTAGATATATTTACTTCCTGCGAAAAGAAGAGACATACTAAACACAGACACAATGTACATTCACATACCTCACAAGGAAATCCACCGTACACAGGTGAAAAACAAAGTGTGACTTATCCAAAATCAGAAGCAATCAATAAATATATAAAACGTAACAAATAAGTACAATAGGACAACAAGATGACGGCCGACGTTTCGATTCTGAGAATCTTTGTCAAGGACATGACAACACAAATAGATAAACAAACGAAAAAGACACAAAATAAATTGACACAACTATTATGGTGGTTTGATCCGGTTCAAAGCACCATGGTAGTTGTGTCAATTTATTTTGTGTCTTTTTCGTTTGTTTATCTATTTGTGTTGAACTGTCCTTGACAAAGATTCTCAGAATCGAAACGTCGGCCGTCATCTGTTGTCCTATTGTACTTATTTGTTATTTTATTGTTTTATTATTTCATTTTATATATTTATTGATTGCTTCTGATTTTGGATAAGTCACACTTTGTTTTTCACCTGTGTACGATGGATTTCCTTGAAAGGTGTGTGAATGAGCATTATGTCTGTGTTTAGTATGTCTCTTCTTTTCGCAGGAGCTAAATATGCCTAATTGTTTCCAGTTCATAACAAAGAATGAGGCAAAGTGTACGATTTGCGATAGTTACTTGTCCGTTGCCAGCAAAGGAACTACTGACTTGGAGCGCCATGTTGACAGTGAGAGACATAGAAACATAATCAAAGTGTCCGCGTCATCTAGCACATTGACGTCTTTTTTCAGCCTAAGTACTCAAATGTGTTGCCGAAAGCGCATGCGGCTGAAGCAACTTTGGCATTTCATACAGTTTGTCATCATCAGTCTTACAACTCGATGACCTGCAAAGCTGGTTTGATGCGCACATTATTTGAAGATTCAGAAACTGCTAAAAATTTTGCTAACGACTGAAGCAATAATAAACCAAGTAATTGCCCCCCCCCCCTTCCACACATACACAACACACTGTTGATGAATTGGATAAGTGGTATTTCATGTTTCGGTCTTTCAACAGATGCTAGCAATCTCAATTCGCAGAAAATATTTCCGATCGTTGTTCAGTACTTTGACTGGAAAGCAGGTGAAATAGAAAACTAAGATTCTCGAATTAGACAACACACCAAATGAAACCTCAGAAACTATATCACAGTATATTTTGAGAACAATCCAAAAACATGAGATACGCTTATTAGCAATCAATCAATCATGTGCCATGCCGGAAAGCGTGGGCGGTCATGACTCGCCATTTCACTCGATCACCAGTGTCGTGGATCAGCTCAGTGTTCCTGTCTCGTCCATGCCATGTGGCCAAGCCATCCAGGTATTTTCCTCTCGGTCTTCCTCTTGGTCTGTTCCCTTCGATCTTGCCAGTTGTCACCAAGTTCTCCAATCCATTTCTTCTCATAACAAAGTTTGACTGTCTACGTCTAATTTCTCTAATCAGTTTACGATGTTCATTTGTCTCCTGTAGTATTTGGTCATTGGTTTTCCTGTCTGTCCATGGTATTTTTTGCATTTTCCTCAGAAACCACATTTCTGCAGCCATCAGATGTTTTTCAGCTTGACTGCTCATTGTCCAAGTTTCACATCCATACAAAAGAACATCCTCTATGTATCCCCTCAACACTCATTTTCTCGTTTCAATTGACATCTTTTTATTTGTCAGAATGTTTTTCATCTTGCTAAAGGCTACTTTCCCCATGGCGATTCTTGTTCTAATCTCTTCAAGGCATCTCCCATCAGATGTTATGACTGATCCAAGATAATTGTACCGATTCACTTGTTGAAGAATATTTCCTATTTACTTGTATATTACATTGTGGCACTTCTTCCTTCCTACTGACGACCATAACCTGAGTCTTTTTACAATTTAATTCTAACCCCAGTTGCTCACTGTGTACAACAACCGCATCTACTAATTGTTGCAGGTCCTGCGCATTGTCTGCAATCAATACTGTATCATCTGCATATCTAATGTTATTGATGTTTCGTCCTCCAATGCTGATTCCATTTATATCTTCTCCATTTCTGAAAATATTTTCACTGTATTATTGGCAGCTATTGTAATACAACTGTACTGATTGTGGGTGTAAAATGGAATGATTTATATGAAACATTCAATATGTCCTCCTTTGTCCTCCTTTTTGTCATATTATGTCCTCCTTTTGGTGCCCACGTATTTGGCAACCCTACCCAGGAGAGACCGGGTTATTTTTGTCGAGCAATCATCCCAAGGGACAATGCGCCTCATAAAATGGGCACCAGATAATTTTCTGAGAGTGATCTGAGATTGCCGGTCTCTCTGGCCGAGGGGTTTCAACACTTTCTCCGTAATCCCGTTTATCACGCAGAGTCTCGTCGCGGGCGAGAGCTGGAGGCGGTTCGACCCCCGCTGGTGACTTGCGGGATACTGAGCCGGCCGCTCAGAAAGCAATGGCAAACTACTGAGCGTAATCTTGCCAAGAAATCAACAGAAAGCTGAAAGATGCTGCTGTTGACAGCGATGTCCTGTAAAGGATATGCGAATTTAATTTAAAAAAAAAAAATCTGAGATTAAAGGCGACGAGGGAGGGAATTGGCCATCCTACCTCTTGTGTCATGGCCTAGAATATGTGAAGACATAATACTCCACATCCCATGGGCTTTATCTCATGTTGGATACCTTTACAGTTTTCATGATAAGAAATGACATTTGTGGAGTGCAGTAAAGTTGTAAAACTGCAATGAAACGAGATCAACGAAACGAGAAGTAGAATA
Source organism: Cepaea nemoralis (assembly GCA_014155875.1). Taxonomy (NCBI): domain Eukaryota; kingdom Metazoa; phylum Mollusca; class Gastropoda; order Stylommatophora; family Helicidae; genus Cepaea; species Cepaea nemoralis. The sequence goes on along the minus strand of JACEFZ010006406.1, from coordinate 96,728 downwards.
AACTACAAGAACACACTCACAAGTAGCAGAATGAATGGTGTGGCTAGAGTCCTCGCGAGCACACAAACAAGTAACTAGTACAGCTCCAGGATGTTTGTAAAGTCTCACTACACTTTGTATGTACAACAAATTTGGAGAAAAAAAAATTCTTTTTTCCGTTGATAACACCATTCTGTTTGGAGTGCAAAGAATTATTCCAGCAGACACCATCTATTCGCTGCAAATTTCTTAACGATGGACTATGGAGCACATTTTTTATGGCATCATTTACTTCATTTTTCAAATGTGTACTTCATTCAAAATGTATTGAGACTTTACAAACACCATGTATATGCAAAATATACACAAGTTACTTAGCCGATGTAATTCTGACGTAGGAATAAATTACTGCCACATCTTAAATGTCAGTATAGATTTAACAATCATTGAACTACAATTTTAAAAAACATAATTTCCTGCTATGGATCCGTGATGTGTTAGAATCATCATATGTTGTATACCTGGTCGCACGGAGGAATGGGTGACCTGTCTTTCCCTCTGTGTGTGAAGAAGGGCAGAATGTTAGACGGGCCTTCGTGCCCAATTCTTAACCCTGTGTTCGTTCGTTCGTTATGTTGAAGGACGACGAAGGCAGGTGTCGAATTTGTGTCCGACCGCTCTCATTACTTTATCAGCGTAACACCCTATCAACGACACTACTGCTTCCATATCATGGAAATAAATCATTAACCTCTAATATTTAACAATCAATTAACACTAAAAAAGAACAGTTCTGAAATTGTAGCCTTTAAGAATTAAACAGCTACAAGCGAGCAAGTTAAGATACAACATTTTGGGATATAAAGCAATAAGAGAATGAATGTAATTAGTCTTTGATTGTTAAAGGTGTGTACTTGTTGGGTAGCGAATCGTGATGATCTAGTGGAAAATGCAACCCCATGACTGCCCTGGTATGATTGCAAGTCTTATGAGAAACAAATGGAAACCGTAAACTGATTAGAGAAATTAGACGTAGACAGTCACAGTTGTTTGGACACGTTATGAAAATGAGGATAAACCGATAACATCAGGATGCAGTATAAATCTTTAACACGAGAAGTAAGAAAGAACTCAAGACAGGACTAAAACCAGTATATACGATATAGTTGTACTTGAATAGAGAAATATCATAGGAATGGAAGCGGTTACAATATGTTCAAAGAAATGAAGCAGCGGTTAGAACAGATGGTGAGACATCAGACTGGTTAGATATAAAGCAAGGAGTCTGTCAGGGTTGTGTGCTGTTCCCCTATTTGTTAAACCTGTACGCCGAAAATATTAGAAATGTCAGAGATAATATAACCAATATGATGCTCTAAATATCAGTGGACATGAAATACTAGAGATTCGATATGCTGATGATACAGGATTAATATCCACATATCAGAAATGTATAGAAAAACTAATAACCTCAACCCAAAAGAATAGTGAAAATCAAAACTTATATCTTAACATAGCAACAACAAAGATAATGCATACAGATAAAACTAATATAGAGAAAGAAATATATGTGAGGTATGTTAAGTAGAGACGGGAGATAGATATCCCCAAATCGTTGTTGCCGAGTACTAACTGAAAACCAGAAACGGCTCGCAAGACTCTCTAGTACTGGATCAGATACATCTGGTAGGATTCCAATAAGGTATCAGGTAAGGTTTTCTAGTAGAATGCCAAGATAGCACAGGAAAGGCACTGTCTTCAGAGAGGAGAATGCTCACTCTTGTAAGCTGAAGACGAGTAGTATCCCTGCCACACATCTCTCCTGATCAGCAATCCCCAGATAGCGATATCGAACTATCACTTTAATATTTAACACAAGTACACACACATAACTCAGATAAAATGTAACTAACGCCTTGATACAGTTAAAAGATTATAATAAATGATTGTGTTGATATGCACAATGCCGAACCTACAAAATATATAAAAAACATGACTGTCTGTAAGTTTAGTCTCAGTGGTACTCTGGTTCAACATGTAAAGTTCGGACCTAATCGAATAAAGTCTTCGTTTATTTAGATAATGATAGAGTTCTCTTGCTAGTTTATTTCCTGGGTAAATATTGTTTTCGATTGGTGAGTTGAGGTTAGTTGTTTTATACTCAGCTTCTGTTGTGGGTGGAACAGCTGAGCTCTGAGTAGTCAATGACGGAGGAATGGTCCTCTACTCTTCACTGCAGTAGGAAGGTGAGATCTCTCTGCATTCACTGATGACTTCAACATTTACAATACGGATGTACCCCGTTTAGTTACATCATAAAAGCACCACCTATGGTTTCCAGACGGCCGCTATGGTAAATCCAAAAGAATTACACCACAACCCCTTTCGGTCTCAGAGCTACATTTCACTGACACTAATTAGAATTACATATCTAAGTTATACCGAAATAAAATAATTCCTTCCACATCGCTAATTACCTAATAAACACCGTATGAATGTCAGAACTAGGAATCAATGGGTTAAAGCAAATATCCTCGGACATTGTCTTGTCTCGGTACTCCATTTCCCCAATGTTTTCCCAGCCATCATAAAATTAGCGCAGTCCCGTTCACAGGTATTGTTTAGTCTGCCTTCGGCTAATTCACCACGAAGGTCTAAACTTATGCTACATCCTGTTTTATTTAGGTGCGTCTCCACATTCCATTCATGTGTTGTCTGTTTAGGTAAACATTCCTTCTTGTGCAAATGTAAACTCAGCGATCTGGACTAAAACAATATGTCGCCTGGGAAGGGAAGGTTCTCGACTGTTCTCAAGTTGTAGTTTGGTGGTGCATTGCAAATGTCACAATATTTTAACAAGCAACATTTTGAACATCTTGGGTCATTACTTATCAATAATGGTGACACAATGAAAGAAATTAAAACACGAATATATATATTGCTCTGTAAACAGACACTGAATAAATTGTGGTGTGGGACAGATATACCTATAAAAATTAGATTTTTAAGAGCATGCATCTTTCCCATTGCAACATGCGCCTGTGAGACCTGGACATTTACTCAACAAGTTGAACAGTGCATACATGCCTTTGAATATAAATGTTATTGAGGTTTTCCAAGAATAACTTGGATACAGAAAAGAACAAATGCACCCATACCACAAAAGCTGAATATTATAGAAAGTTGGCTACTAAAGACGATACAACAAAGAAAATTGAAATATTTTGGTTACTTAAAATATCATGAAAGTTTGGAGAGAATAATAATGGAGGAGTATGTGCCCAGGAAGAGAGGAAGACAGAAATCAAAGAGAGGATAGGTGCAGGGTGTGGCGGGTAATTTCCAGATCAATGTATTTGCCGCGGGAATCTTGCATTTGACCGACAAGTGTTCCGGGAGGTTATTATGGCAGGGATGTTCTGCAAAGGACATGCTAATGAATTAATGAATGAATGTGAAGAAATAAATTTGAGAACTTGGTGAAATAACGAAACATGACCACCTACGCTTATCATCATGGCGTAGGATAATGAAGAGAGATAGACCAAGCCATCGTTTGCTTATATTCTACACCAAGATATTGAGCAAGTTTTAAACAATGAGTACAAACAGTTGTGATAATATATTCCTAATTGTAATACTTCAATGATCTCGAACTCCATCCCCCTTCCCCTTTTCGCTCTCTTTGAATACCCAAGCGTAGTCCATACATGTGCTACAAGTGCATTGAATTGATTTTAGCGTGTGCATTAGCTTTTACGATTACTAGTGTTCCTGGCCATCAGGCAAACAAACTCCAACGTTAGATATATGTGTAATTTACGTCTAACAGACGTTAAATGTGCTATAAATGAATTTGCATCTGGCAAGGTTCCAGGTACGGATGGGATTCCAATAGAGGTTATCAGGAGTGGGCAAGATACACTCACTCTACAGATGCACCTGCTAATAGAGCTATGCTGGCTAGAAGGACAAGTCCCACAGGATTTCAAAGATTCAAGCATCATAACACTGTACAAGAACAAGGGCGATCGGAGAGACAGCAACAACTATAGGGGTATCTCACTTCTTTGTACTGTTGGAAAAGTATTTGCCAGAATTGTGCTGCGCAGACTTCAAATCCTAGGAGATCAAGTCTACTCCGAATCACAGTGTGGCTTTCGATAGAACCGGTCTACCATTGATATGATATTCTCATTGCGACAAATGCAAGAAAAATGCCGTGAACAGAATCAACCACTGTTTATTGCCTTCATCGACCTCACAAAGGCATTTGATTTGGTCAGTCGTGAGGGTCTGTTCAAGGCACTAAAGAAGATTGGCTGCCCACTAACTCTTCTGTCCATTGTGGAATCGTTCCACACAGGCATGAAGGGTATAATGAAGTTTGATGGTGCAACTTCTGAAGAGTTTGAAATCAAGAGTGGAGTTAAGCAAGGTTGTGTACTAGCTCCCACCCTCTTTGGAATATACTTTTCACTTCTACTGAAATATGCCTTTCGTGATCAGGATGGTGGTATATACATTCACTCACGCTCAGATGGCGGCCTCTACAATGCTCAGAGATTGAAGGCCAAGACCAAAATTAGGAGGGTACTGATCAAAGAGTTGCTTTTTGCAGATGATGCTGCAGTTACGACCCACTCTGAGGAAGAATTACAATGTCTACTATCTGCATTCTACAATGCTTGTTCTGAATTTGGTTTAACAATTAGCAAAAAGAAGACATAGATTATGTCACAAGGTGCACATGGGGTACCATCAATCTTTATTGACGACGCCGAACTAGAGATGGTAGACCATTTTACATATCTAGGATCAGTGGTAAATAGCAAATTATCCCTAGATCAGGAAATCAACATCCGGATTGGTAAGGCAGCAACAACAATGAACAGGTTAAGAAAAGAGTCTGGGAGAACAGGAAGCTTACTGCCAAAATAAAAAGTCCTTGTCTATCAAGCCTGTGTCCTTAGTACTCTTCTTTATGGCAGTGAAACCTGGACAACTTACTCACACCAAGAGAAATGTTTAAACAGCTTTCATATGCGGTGTCTGCGAAGAATTCTTGGTATTAAGTGGCAAGACAAAATCACAAATACTGAAGTATTGGAAAGATCAGGTTGTGTGACGATTTATTCCATGCTCAGTCTTCGTAGACTTAGATGGATAGGACATCTTAGGAGGATGGATGATGGTAGAATACCAAAGGACATCTTTTTTGGTGAATTACAGATGGGTAAGAGATCTCAGGGTCGGCCTCTACTACGATACAAAGATGTGTGTAAGCGGGACATGATTGATACAGGCATTGATAATGCACATTGGGAGCAAGTCGCCGCTGAACGTGTTGCATGGAGGGCAAACATCAGAAATGGAATAAAGACAAAGGAGAAAATTATTGCAGATAAGTCACACACCGAGCGTGTGAGACGTAAGATGGTGCATGATGGTGGAAATGACCACGTGTTCACATGCACCCACTGTGAACGAACATTTACAGCGCGAATTGGCCTTATCAGTCACATTCGCTACCGCCATAGGTAAAAGTTATTATGCCTTTTTAAAGCACAAACTATCGTCTGTTAAGACGGCAAGGTGCCAATGGAATTTACGTCACCAAGTCAAGGACTAGAGGGCAACACTTTGGTCCACTTAACCGGTGTAGGGGTTGAACCCGCTATCTCGACATCAGCACACCGGCTATATAAGAAGGGGCGTTCTTCTCCATTCTGCCATGCTGACCTCCATTTTCCATTTTATGTACGACGAGTCTGTTCTTTAAATGTAAATACGTCAGTGCAGTAGATGAAATATAAGAATTAAAAACGAGGGTTGTGGAGAGACATGATCGTCCTTGCCTAATAGTAATACACATCATGGTGATTATGATAATGGTGATGATGACAACAATAATAATGACACGATGCATCACACGGAAGAATTAGTCAAGTGCGACATTGGATAGCGTTTTCTTCGTCAAACGAAGTTCCAGTTTCATTACAGATTAAAGAGGGTCATAAATCCTGATTATTGCCTCCAGTAACAAAACAAAATCCCATAAAAGAGTAAACTGGCATTCTACAGTTTTACTGCAACGGCTGAAGTTAATGCATCGTTAAAACAAAGGGTCAGGTTACACATTATGTGATGGTACATCACTATAGCGGGAATAATTGCAATGTGACACGAGCTTCGTCTATGACAGAAAGCAACGACATGTCAATCCTAAAGTTACATTTTCATTTTAGCCGGCTAAGACCTGCCAGTACTAACTGGTTGAAACCGAAATGTTTTTGTTGTAATCCGGTATGTGAGAACATGCGGAGACACATAGCTTGATCTGTTTTGTGATATTTGGTCGAGGATCTTTATTCATTGCACATAGAAATCCCCGTAAAAGCTTCAGTCTTCTCTCATAGATCACACGGGGATGTCTCAGCTCAGCGCACGAAATGTGTAGCACCGGCGTGGATCTAAATATGTGTAATCCAGAACCAGACATACATATTGGTACCTGGCTGTTTTGATAGACGATAATTTGTAACATTGTGCTTCAAACAAGACATAATAACTGCAATCCATGGCTTTAGCGAATGCGACTGGCCAGACAAATTGCGCTGTTAATGGTCGTCCACAATGGATGCATGTGAACACATGGTCATCCCCACTATCACGCAGACAAGGTTTTATTACCCGTAATTGCTACCTGTCACTTTGACTCTGAGACCGGCTAAGACCAGGGATGGAGTTATACCTCTACATAGCACAAAGCCCATGTATTGCCCATGCAGCATGATCTTGGTCAAAGATCGAGTTTCCGGCAGGCCGACAGTTAGAGTATTGTGTTGCTGATACGGCCGCTTCTGGGGCTTGTCTTGTTCCAGATGTTTTGGTGTTACCTTTTCTCTAGATTATAGTAGGCAGACCTATAAAGGGATCATTCTGCAAGGGCAACATATGGTCTCTTCAATTCAGCCCAGGTTTTGTGTTGTAGAGAGGTATAACTCTGTTCAAGGTCCCCACCATGGATTGTAGTTATTATGCATCTTTTGAAGCACACGGTAACAAACCATTGTCTGTCAAGACCGCAGATTGCTTGTTTATTGTATAACAGGGGTAGATATAGGTGAACTGGTAGAAAGCAAGGATACAACAAATGTTGTGTATTCACTGAGAACATACAAAGACCTGCATCTTTGCTTCACTGCCTTACCAAAGACTATCGATAAAATAAGATATATCGACATGATAAAGATGCTTGCAGGTCTACACATTTCTTTGAAAGACCTTCGTTAGTGGTTCTTTCGTTCAATTTGAAACTTCCGTTAAAATTGTAAGATACACATCTCGCATAAGGTTTCAGCCGATAACATATAAGACAAGACGCCCTTTCCACTACACTTGAATAAAAAAAAGACATATACATGTACCAGCCTCCAAATGACCGCGGAACCCCAACAGAGGAAGCACTCCTGTAAAGCACTGGGTGATGGCTAAGGCCGACAGATGGCGTACCTGTAGGATTCGAAAGGGATGATGGGACATAATGTTAACGTCTCTCTATAAGGAAAGGGCGGGAAAAAATTGGTCCTTTACATCACAAGAACTTCAAGAAGCAGGGTGCTCATGCCGTAAGTCAAATACTTCAAATTCAAAAGAGGCGCTAACGCCTAAATTATGAAGATCAACGCATTGGCATTATGATGATGAGAAATGAATGAGTCCGTGCAACTGAATAAGATAGTATGCCAGTGTGCTGGCTAGCCTGGGTTCTCAATGGTTTTCAGTCTACTCAAAAATATTTTTTTTAAAAGATAAATATGTTGTTCTTAGTTCATTCCTAAACATCTTTTTAATGAAATACTTTTTTCCCCCATTGTCACGATACCTGTATACTCAAACAGTTTTAAAGAAAGATCCACCAATAAACTTATGTCTTTAATGTTTTCGATTTGTCATTCATTAATCGAGTCCAGTTACATTGCAATGTATGCAATCACTGTGGATGACACAATCCTGGTTGCAATCTTCTACAAGGAAGTATATTCAATAGAATCCCCTGCCTGAAAGAACACTGAATCTTCCTCTGTCTTATTCTACACTTTTTCTTGCTAGCATGGAGCATGGTGCTAGGGTTTCTCTTTCTCCCTCTCCATCCTTTTCTTCTTACGCCCTCAAGTGGTCAGCGTTATGCTCTATCCACCCCTATTCACGGGGGGAAAAAAAGAGTTGCTCTTGATTTTGTCTTTAGAGCTATGTTTCAAGAACATAATCAACATGATCCTTGATTTGTTACAAAACGCCCACACTACTCTGTGTAAAGCAGACCCCTAATCCACAGCGCACTCTAAACAACACGAATACGCGGTGTCATTACATTTGCGTTTTAAACAACACGGATACTTGGTGTCATTACATTGTGTGTGTGTGCGTCTACTTTTATTTACCACTAAACTACGCGTTTTAGTTGAGGCTTCTCGTCGTGTTTCTGTATCTGTCATCACTTAGCTTGGAACCTTTGTGTAGTTTTTATGATTGCGTTAAGTGATCCAGTTTGAGGTCTAACATTAATTTCGGACGTCCCGTCAACTGTTATTGCTGAGTCCGTTTCAAAACGATTGGGCCATTGGGAAATAATGCTCTAGCGCTGGGATTAATTCAGGGAACCTGGGATACAGGCATCATTTCGTGACAGTCTGGTTGCAACTGGTGTTAAATACTTCTTTATATTTGTCCTCTATGCTTTTAGTTAAATTCTTGAATAGAGAGAAGAGCATTATTTTGTAAAAATTGATTGTTTACTCACATATTCAGGCAAGAAACAAAACTACAGCTTTCATTCTATATGGCTAGAGCTTTCATTTTGTAAACGTGTTAAAGCTTTCGCTTTGTAAACTGGTTAAAGCTACCGCTTTGTAAACTATTTACAGCTTTGACTTTGTAAACTGGTAACTAACTAACTAACCAAAGAACATCGCTCCCCCGACGGGTTAATTGGGGTAGTTAGACTGGTTGAAACCTGTGTGCCCATAGCTTTGGGTTTTCTAGGCAACTAGTGAGATGTTTGATAACGATATGTGTCATTTCGACGTCTTTGAGAGCAATCCAGTTTCATCAATATCATGACGTTGACGGACGCGGGAATTTATCTTGCTGTTTTCATTGCAATCGTGAAAACACCGGTTTGTGTTGTTTTTATTGTAATTATGCGAATGTTGGATTGTTATGTTGTTGTTGCAACTGTGTACACGTTGGTTTGCAGTTACGTAAACGCAGGTTGTCGTAATTATGTAAATGTTGGATTTGTATGTTGTGATTGCAGTTGTGAAATTGATGGTGTGGCAATTGTGTAAATGTTGCATTATTAAGCTTTTACTGTGTTCGAAACACAGCTGCAAGCGTTTTGGGTGCAGACAGCCTTGCGCTGGTTTTCATACGTTTGAGTTCAGGTTATTCAGAAAGCAATGACAAACTTGCCAAGAAATCACAAATCACGTGTACACTTCGGACTGTTATGTTGCATATGCATATTCGCGTGCAGATGTGGACACAGTTGTCGTCTTCTTCTTCATCGTCTTCCTGTGTCTGGTTTGGAGCGGACTTATCCAGAGGGTAGCATGATCGAATGGATAAATGCGCTCTCTCTTAAACTTCCGGTATGCTGATGAAGAGGTAGCGGGTTACACTCCTAGTTCGGTCAGTTGGACTAAAATGTTGGATTCTTGTCCTTGACTTGGGGACGTCAGTTACATGTACCTCAGAAGTCGGAATGGGTTCGCCTGATGGCGAGGGACACTGGTAATTGGGACAGCTAATTCACAGACAAAAATCAGTCCAGTACACTAGAAGTAGTAGTACCTATTTGAACTACGCTTGAGTTCAAAGCGAGCGAAAATAAAATTAAGTATCCGTATCCTCTCTGTCGTCTGGTTGATTTAATAAAATTAAGTATCCGTATCCTCTCTGTCGTCTGGTTGATTTAATAAAATTAAGTATCCGTATCCTCTCTGTCGTCTGGTTGATTTAATAAAATTAAGTATCCGTATCCTCTCTGTCGTCTGGTTTATTTAATAAAGTTCGCGATAACAGAGTCGGAAATAATTCTTAATGAACAATCTTAATGAGAGGGGTGTTAGTACCTGTGTGATGAAGTGGATAGCAGTTAACTTGCATTCTCAAAGGGTCACACTCTGCCTAGGTTCATGGACCCTACAAGTGTGCATTATTACCTCTGGGATTACCACAAAGCTCTGCAATTTCACCCATACAATTCAATGTTTACACAAATAAGATTACTAGCATTGATGCATCTGGAATTGGAAAATCATGGATGGTTTAGGCAGAGGACATAATCAGAGAAATATATATGCTCGAAAACATTGGGAGAGGTGATGAGTGGGGCATAATGCCAGACTAAATGTCATACATGTGCAACATCATAATCATACTGGATCGGGAGTGTAGGAGTGTGCAGTGTAGGAAGTCTGACATATGGTACTACAACATCTAGTCTGAGAATGGAAGTGGAGGCCGTCAATAAGACGTTCCACTGCCTGGAGAATAAACAGCACACACAACTTATAATTGTAACGGACTCAGGGTATGTTAAGTAAGGTGAAGACAGGCATGCTTCGTGCAGAATGGCATGCTTCAAAATCACAGATATGGAGCATACGTTGGATCTTTTCTCGGGGTATGTTGGTGTGTTTGGAAACGAGCAGGCGGACAAATTGGCTGGTTCGCCACACCTAAGTGGGGTACTGGTGCACGATAAGGCAAATGTGGTCAGGGGAATTGGGATCAAGTGGTTAGTGTGGAAGAAGAAATACACCACCATTGTGTGGAAAGAATGGTCCTACAGGAGGTGGACAGAGAATTGGGCTCGACAATCAATTCTCTAAGGAAATACCAGATGTACACATAATCAGATTACAAGTGGTGTTATTAGTATTGTGACACTTCATTGGTTGTTGACGATGAGGGCGGAACGCGTATGAAATTGTTCCGAGTCATATGATGTCGGTTCTTGTCTCAGTTCAACTCAGATGAAGTTGGTGTGGTTTATACTATTATTGCTTGCTTGCTTGTGTTCGTTGGCTTGAGCTCCAACGCGAAGTCCTGTATATGTCTGATGAAGACATCCTGTTGTCCAACATCAGTGTGATGTCATACCGGACCTGAGGTTTGCGTGAGTATCCGTTGTCCCATGTCTGGCTTATTGGTGTGCAGACTGGTGGTTCCTCGCCGTACAGGCAGACACTCTCCGACTTCGGAGGAATCGGCGATCCTACTGACTTTAACCAGGACCCCGAAGGGACCTGTTGTCCAGGACGCTCGACGAGGACGCGTAAATAGGTCTTGGCCAGTATATAACCCGGCCCTGGAGCCTTGGAAACACCTCTGCGTCCCATACTATTATTAATTGCAGAGCTGTCGAAGCTTTGCACAAACATAGAACTATCAATTTTCTGGGACCCCTGTAGGTCATTAAAATAATATAGGGTGTACTTTTAATGACTGTGGGGTTTTTGAAAATATTGCCGTTCCAAGTTTTGTATTCACTCATTGTTGAGTTCACGCAACATTTCGAGCCAAAACAGGCCTTATCAGCCATCTTAGAACTCACGGCTCCATATTTTCAACCGCTCTAGATGACATGAATGGTCATCATCATTCTTGATGGACAAACAACTAAATCACTCCTTGTGGAGTTCATGCAATATAAAAGGTAAATAAAAACATGGAACGGCAATATTTTCAAATACCCCACAGTCATTAAAAATACACACTATATGATGAATACTTTCACAAGATGTGATCGGCACTTCAAGAAGTAGAGATTATAGGACACACCAACAATATATAAACTGAAAGCTGTATACATCTTTCTCTGTCTTTCTCGGCCTCTCCTGCCTATATTTACAATCATGTCTAGTTTCTTTACTCCACCAGTTTATGTTCAAATGTTCCATTCATTTCATTTATATTGTTCTTATGTATTTAATAAACGATAATACAACCCTTGTAGCGCTGAATATCGCATTGTTTGTCTTCTTCGCTGTTCATGACATGCTCAACATTCTTGTAAATAAACCACATCTCTGCTGCCTCTAGTAAATTTACAATTTCGTTACCGATTGTCCAACATTTGCATCTATACCGAAGAATAGACCACAAATAACCATTCATTAAGTGGACTTACACATTTAACCACATTCAAGATGCTAGAAAAAGCACTAAAATTACAATAAATATACAAATGGAACATACATTGTCTCCGTGAAACCAAAATGAAAAGATAATTACAATGAACAGATGGATATAAAACTTACAAAGTAACAAAATGGCATAGAACATTAGTGGTAAATTGATGTTGATGTCACAGTTAAATGTGTAAGCTGAAATGGTAAATATGCTAGAAAGTCGTGGGGGTAAAAGTCCATTCTTAGTACAAGAAAGTCAGAAATGGTAGAATCTAAAAACGACAAATGCGATTATAATTTGCAGCGAGAGTACAAATCAAGCAGATAATGTAAAGGAACAGGAATAAGTGGAGGAGTGGAAAGTTTGTAAACATTTAGCAATTAGAAAGCTGCGGAAATTAGATAATGTATATAAAACAAGCAAAATAAACTTAAATACCGAAGATACAAACAATCAATTGCACAATTTATTGTCTGACATATGTCACTGCATCTCACCATGTGCATGTACATATACAACATAGTTCATACAACTGAAACTAAGGCAATCAGACACAGGCTGACGCAAAACACACGCCCACATATAACTGAGATAGGATTACACAATTATAAATTAACTGATTAATTGTCATGGGATTATTAATCGTCTTAAGAGACTTCCCGTATCTGCCATGGGCTTATATATCGCCGAAATTGTCTCATTGGCTTATAATACATATCTACTACCATATTAACACATTTTAAGTCATAACTGTGACACTACTCCCCTACTTCTCATTTTCCGCAATCCTATGTTGTTTGTTCCAAACTTACATATTAGTTGGCTCTGAATCTGCGAATAAGGCAACCTATTGCAGACTCCTCAAAGCTGATATAATTCGAGATAGATGGAGCAGATAATAAGTGTTTACCAAGATAAGACTGTACTTGGAGCACACAAGAACAATTTAACAACAAATACATAGTCGATGTAGCAGGCGTGTTGGTGTGATGCTTGGGTGGGTCACAGGTAACGACATAAGCGCAGTTCGACGAGGGTTCGATTGTCAACTCTCGATAGTCGGTGTAGCAGAAGTGTTGGTGTGATGCTTGGGGGAGGGGGGTGTACACAAATAACGAGATCAGCGCAGTTCGACGAGGGTTCGATGTCAACTCTCGCCCTTCTCTAGGCGAGATAAACACTGGCCACCTATTCCGTCGTGCACTCAGGCCTACACAATATGACGGTCCTGACGTATCACATTCCTACAGCAGATTCTTGCCACGTTACTTGTCTTTGGGAGCGCTAGCTTTGTGGGTAGACGCTGGCTCACCGGCACTGTGGTCATGGTTTGAATCCGCATCCAGGCGACCTGCCCAGTAAAGAGAAGTAAACCTTGTCGGCATGATACAGACCATATCATCCACTGAGTGTTGACTGGTCTTTCATCATCCAGTGCCTTGCAAGTTGGCGTGGGCGATCATGCCTCTCAGTAAATTACGATCGCGGACGTCATGAATCAATTCGTATGCTGACTCTCTCCTGTGCCATGACACAAGACTGCCAAGAATCTTCTTACGCTGTCTTCCTCTATCTCTCTTTCTGCAAATCTTTCCGGTTGTCACAATATGTTTCAGTTTATTTCTTCTCATAATGTGGCCACGGATTGCTCAATATACCTAAGGTATGTATAAGAGTCCTTTACTTTACTTACTCAAGAGGTGGGTTGAATAAAGATGACTGAAATTCGAATGGTCAGAATAAGGGTTCGACATGTGCGTTTGTCGTTCTCTGCGAGAGAGAAAGACTCACCACCTATTCCTCCCTGCATACTCTTTGAATCCAGAATGAATACAACGTGTGTTGCAGTGGTCTCCTCTAGCCACCGGAATGTCGCTGTTACTGCCTCCACCTCCATTCTCATGCTGGAGGCCGTAGTCTAATATCTCAGAGTATGCTTAGTAAGTTGGAGATAGGAATGTTTCGTGTAGAATGGCTCTCGTCGCTTCAGAGGTCACAGATTGTGAGAATTGTATGGATATTTTGCCCTGGGTTACAGGGGAATGAACAGGCTGATAGGCTAGCAGGGAATGCACCTCTTAGTGGTAGCTTGCCTATGGACAAGAGGGAGGTGGTCGTGCGCTTGTGGGACCAGGTGGAGAAGACGGAGAAACAGATTGAGAACTCATATATGAAAAGAATGAGATTGCGAGGGATCGGCAGGGGCTCTGGAAGAATCTCAAAACTGAGAGGGAAGACCAGGAGAACTTTTGATCAGATAGCGGTGGGAACGATTAGTAGTATGACTCTTCGCTGGCTGTTGAACAAGAGGACTGAGCACGTATGGGAATGTCCTGAGTGCAGTGATGTCGGTTCTTAACTCAACTCAACTCAACTCAACTCAACTCCTCCCTGCATTCAGGCTTTCACTATGTCATGAACCTAACATTTCACAGACCTCCTGCACGTTCCTGCTTAGGAGACCTATCACGGACATCTGTAGAAGATGTCAACGCATACACCCCTCTGCAAGGCACACTGATCATAATGAGAAGCTTCAGCAATTTAGGCCACAGCCTCTATTGTGGGGTTATTATCCACATAAAAAATGCAGACTCTAACAAACTGGCAAACGTCGTCATTTAATCAATAGACGCCACAACAGAAGGTCTTACGGCCCAAATCATCGTACATTAACAACGTCTGCCACTTTCCATATGTTACTGCAGTACGACAGTTCGCACATATCGGAGCTAACACAACATGACGGTACAGCTAACATACAACCATAAATGGCACGTGGATATGGAGGATAGGTGATAACCACGACGTATACGTGTCATAATTTGGGAGTAGGAATGACAGGCGAGACCTGAGGTGCATGTTAACTATAGAAGCGTGGGAAGAGAGACACTCATAAATGTGGAACTTCTTCTTCTCCTCCTCCTCCTCCTCCTCCTCCTCCTCCTCCTCCTCCTCCTCCTCTTCTTCTTCTTCTTCTTCTTCTTCTTCTTCTTCCTCTTCTTCTTCTTCTTCTTCTTCTTCTTCTTCTTCTTCTTCTTCTTCTTCTTCTTCTTCTTCTTCTTCTTCTTCTTCTTCTTCTTCTTCTTATTATTATTATTATTATTATTATTATTATTATTATTATATAGTATTATTCGAATTCTTCTGCTGCTCAGTTGTACTACCCACCAAATATTGCTCATGCTGGCACAGGCAGAACATTTGAATTAGTAAGTAATATTATAGATTGAGAAGACAAAATCAGCAGATCAAAAATTTACAAAAATGAGGTCATTATATGCAGTTGAAAAGTATTAAATTACTGAAACAAGAACTAAGCAAGAACAAACGTAAGAAAAAAAAAAGGAATGAAAAAAGAAAGAAAGAAAGAAAGTATTTACATTAAGTGACAATCAAAACTATTCCAAAATAGTGTATAAAAATAAGACTTTAATAAGACACATACAGGCATTGACATCCAAAATGACAAAGCAACGTTGTGCAAGTAATTATGATACCTGATTTCCACCCCCCCCCCCCACCCCCCCCAAATATATAATAATCCCCCAAATAGATGAAAACAGAGAAAGCAGAGACAGAAAAAAAGCAATTTACTATAAGGGACCAGATACACGGATGATCCACTGACAGCGTGGATAACCTGAATTTCTCTAGTCTAGTGTTTGCGCAACCCAGCAGGGCAGTAAAATGGCTAAAATTTCATACAGCGAACAGGGTTATGGTTGAAGAAAGGGACGCGCAATGGAAAACCCAATGCTGTAGGGACAGTCCTGCATTAGCAGCATATTTTGTTGAGGTTTGGCAGCGAAATTGGAAACCATGGTTTGGGAATTCCCGAGACATACACAGTATGTTTTAAAACGTGTTTGTGGGTAGCAGGTAGAGATGCATACATTTCTGGCCATTCCATACTAAATAAGCTTGTCGATCGTGTAAGTGCACATGTTCCTTCAGCAAGACAAATATTTCATGCTGAAAGTCTGTAATCGAAACCATGGTGCTTATAAAACTTCTCGTAAGTTTTCACCTTGCCTAGTGTATAATCCGACATCTTATCTGTCTCCTGTCTTCTTCTATAAAGGCGTTTAGCAACACAAACTAAATTACACGTAGATATGCATACATAACAACATACAAAGATGCATACGTAATGCTGGGCATGTAAGTAAAAAGGTGTGTGTGTGTGTGTGTGTGGTGTGTTTTTCTACCTATCTTTCTTACATGTCTACCTGTCTTACATATCTACCTACTACCTGAGGGAGGGGGGGGGGACTGAGTGGTCTCGAGGTATGGTGTTGGTCTCAAGTGCTGGAGGTCCCGAGTTCAAGCTCCGGTGAGGGTCGGGATTTTTTCACGTGGATTTCTAGTACAAAATTTCCCCTGGTCTCTGGGTAGTGAGATCGGACGCCCGTGTGTATTGTTGCACACGTAAAACATCCCTTGGCAGTTGGAAATCGAAAAAAAGTATCTCTACGGCGCTGCCCGGGCAAGATTTCGAGTTAAAAATCTACCCAATGTATATCAGGATCATCGCCGATGCTATGGGGTTCGCACACTGAGCTGAGTTTCTCCGTACTTAGGCTTGAGTTAGGAGTAGAACGGATCACTTACGTGTGCCGTGATGTTCATTCGTCGACTAAACTAAACTAAACTACCTCCTACCAACCTATCTGCTTGTACAATGTTTGCCTCTTCGAGGGCGAGGTGGCCTGTGGGTAGGCACACATAGCGACGTATGGTGGGATAAGTGTGTAAACCATTAACGCGACTCGAAGCTGGACATTAGGATGTGACAGGGGAAGGACACGTGGGAGTCATGGTCCAGCTGGTTCCTCCCCCAGAGACTGTCAGGAAGTTAAACATTCGTGGACGAGCGACACATCTGATGACCAGAATTCCCCTGTCCTGCTGTCTCCACGGAGGAGTTTATACTACAAGACCCTCAAACAAGTTCAATAAAACTGCTGACAAGATGCATTTTTCTGTGCCAATATACCGATGTGAGTCATAGGGCAATTTCCAATCACTAAAGAAGAAAATTCGGGTTTTTCAACTTCATTGTTACAGAGTTGAGTTGAGTTTGAGTTGAGATAAGAACGCACATCGCTGCACTCAGGACATTCCCATACGTACTCCATCTCCTCGTTCAACAGCCAGCGAAGAGTCATACTACTAATCTTTCCAACCGCTATCTGATTGAAGCTTCTCCTTGTCTTTCCTGTCAGTTTTGAGATTCTTTCAGAACCCCTGCGATCTCCCGCAATATCATTCTTTCCACATAAGGCTTTTAAATCTGTTCTCCCACTTTCTCCACCTGGTCCCACAGCCACTCGATCATCTTTCCCCTATCCATATGTAATTTGCCACCAAGAAGTGGATTTCCTGCCAGCCTATCAGCCTCTTCATTCTCCCGCACCATCGCATGGCCAGGGAAAAAACAAATATACAATTCTCACAACCTGTGACTTCTGAAGCATGGATAGCTATTGCACACAAGACATTCCTTTCTCCACCTTACTTAGCATACTCCTTGAGTCCGTATTGAACGAATAATGTGTGGCATTGGTTTCCTCTAACCGACGGAATGCATGTGTTACTGCCACCAAAATACCACATAGCAGATATGATGCTACGCTTAGAGTAAAACGCACTGGGAAACAGAAACCCCATTAATCTAAGAGTGCTGACATTAAGAAAACCTTCCACCTCCAATGTCATGCTTGAGGTCGTATTAATTGTTACAGAAAAATCATAGACCATCGTGGATTACGAAAGAAAAAATGCTGCAATTCTAGACGATCTGACATTGAAGACAACTGGCTCATAAACCTTATCATGTCTCTGAAACTGAAATACTTTGGCTAGATTGAACGTCGCCGTGGCTTAGTAAGATCAACAATGGAATGCGTGGTTTCTGGGAGAAGGTACAGCGCCAAGGTGTACACAGGGCATTACACGCACTGGGGCCATGAAAATGCCTGAGGCAGGGGAACTGGCAAAAGACCGAAAGTCTTTCCTCGAGTCTTTACTAGAGCGATGTTCTTCCGAATGACTGCAACATGGTCATGACATGAATACATTTGTGGAACAGACTGCTAGTCTGTTTGTATTGAGAGGAGTACTCCTCAGATGCCGAGATACGTATTCTTTTGTTTTATCTGTAATTTTTATTATTCTGTAGGGGTTTCCTTGGTGGTTATGCAGTCTGCCTGGCGCCCAAACGTCTTTTGGTAGCTTCCGAACAACGTCATTCGGTTCTCGAGTTAAATCTTTTCGGGACTTCTGGAGATCAACACCGGAACAACGTGCTCCCAAGCACGCTTTCGGCAGGCCGTGCTCAGAAATAGAAAGAGCCATATTGTATCAAGCCGAGTGCATTGAAGCTCTTGCCATTAAACCCCTTTAAAAATGTCTTATTGTTTTGTTTTTCCTGTTCGTTGATAAAGATTTCGATCAAAACGTTTGCCTTTATCTCTCTGTTTTTGGAGTCCTCGAGCGCCCAAGTATCAGCACGGAAGCAGTAAAACCCCCTTTTTAATACATGCATCAGTTCATTGTTATCTCTGTTTCTCCCAAAGGGCAGTTGCTGTATCCTCTGTGAATGAAAGTGTCCATATTATACTATTTATGAATTTCATCATTATCATCATCTTGTGACGTGCCGGCACCATGATTCACCATCTCACACGATCACCAGAGTCGTTGATCAGCTCCGCATTCTTGTCTCGACCATGCCACGTGGCCAAGCCATCCAGATATTTACTTCTCTGACTTCCCCTTATTAATTTCTCCTCAATCTTGCTAGTTGTTACCAAGTTGTCTAGTTTATGTTTTCTCAAAACGTGTACCAAAATGTTGACTTTTGTCTACGTGTAATTTCTCTAATCAGTTTACGGTTTTCATTTGCTTTTTATAGGACTTGATCGTTGGTTTTTCTGTCTTTCTATGATTTGATTAGCATTTTCCACGGAACACATATTTCTACAGCCATTAGACGTTTTTTTCAGATTGTCTGTTCATTGTTCACTTTTCGCATCCATACAAAAGGACAGGTTCTATTTAACACCTCAACACTATTTTCCCGTTTCAATGATATCTTTCTAATGGACAGTATATTTTCCATCTTGCAAAAGGCTACCTTTACCATAGCGATTCTTGTTCTAACCTCTTCAAGGCACTCCCGTAAGATGTTATGATTGTTCCAAGATATGTGTACCGATTCACTTGTTTAAGAATATTACGATTTACCCTTATCTTACGTTGTGGTATTTATGAAGATCACAATCTCTTTATAACATTACTTCCATAACGGCGTTTCCCATTACAACACGCTATACCGATTGATACTAATATGCGCCAAAATCATTTTCAATTATCAGCACGTCATGAAACCTGCTTGGAAATATTATAGGGAAACATATAAAATATGAGCTGAGGGAGTTTTTGCTAAACAAACTATTCCCGTGGGTCGTTGATAAACGCAAGCCTCGGATATTTCTATTTGGTGTTATTTCCCAGAGCTTATATCACATGTCAGTTTCCCAACTCGAAGCTGAAATCAAAGCTTCTATGACGCGTCAGTCTCGCAACTAGAAAATGAAATCAAAACGCATGTTTGTTTTCATGCATTTCTATGATTATACAACACCGCAAGGTACAAGAGGAACATGATGAGATGAGATGAGATGAGATTATACAACTATTACTATAATGATAGATGATGATTAGCACACTCGTCTGACATCCCGGAGGTCGTGTGTTCAAATCCCCATCGCGGCAGGGCATTTTTAAAACAAATTGACATGGGTCCCCAGTTCCACTAATATTAAAATGGGTGATAAGAAATGGTGTGGGTGAGCAAATAGGGAAAGTCCAATATTTAATATATCACATGTCTACTGCTGATTGGTGAATACAAATATTGCCTTAGCAATATATACCCAATACAGACCTATAAGCACTTGGAATCAACGACTGGCAAGAGAAGGTCAACCAGAGAGACGATTGGAGACGGATTGTATCTGCAGCAAAGAACCTCAATGGCTCGAAACGCTGAAGAAGAAGAAGAACATATACCCAATAAGCTTGAAAGAGTAGGACATCCACCGATACTACTGTCTACTTGTATATATTTCGGCACTGTGGCTTAGGGGCAGTGAACGCGTTTCAATATTCACCGACACATCGAGTCGAGGGTTTAAACTCAGCCGCAGTCGATATGGCAGCAGACCGCCATGCGTTAATTTCTATGATATGATCCTCCCTCGTTTAGAAAGTAACGGCAAACTACTAAACGTAATAATTGTCCTAGTAAATCACAGATAAACAGTGGTAGGGGTTGATTGTGATGTCCTGTAAGAGGACATGCAACTAACTTTTGTAAAATTTATATGGAACATATAAATAAAGAAATATCCACCTCGTTCTCCAGGATGAGAGTCTTAGAAGAAATAACTGGCGCGGCCTGACATGAGAAGCACATCGGGAGAATGAGGTGCCCCGTCATCCAACAAAAAATTGTTAATACTAGCCGCCGGACGCTGATGCATGTGTTGAGGGGAGGGTTTGAACACGTATCGGACTTGTCCGGAGGGAAAGGATGATACCCAACAGATAACAGATATAAATAAAGAAATAAACGATTTCAATGCATGAAAGCTCTAATTGTTTAAATATATTTGCATTGTGAAACTCGAGGTGTTCCGCCCAGACGATGGTAAACAAAAGACAACCAATTATAATTACAAAAATAATCAGGCAAGTGTTAGAGCCGCCACATCTTGTACGCCTGACTGTACGGAGGTGTAGATGGAGAAACCTATAGCTATGGGAGAGATGGTCGTGCCTGCGGGATCAGATTGAGAACCCTTATGTGGAATGAATGAGATTGCGGGGGGGGGGGGGGGGTGGTGGTGTCGTAGGGGTCCCTCAAAACTGATAGGAAAGACCAGAAGAACTTTCAATTAAACAGCGGTGGGAACGTTTAGTAGTATGACTCTTCGCTGGCTGTTGAACGAGGGGAAGGAGTGCGTATGGGAATGTCCTGAGTGCAGCGATGCCGGTTCTTAGCTCAATTCAGCTAGAAGCAACATGATGGCGATTCTCTGCCTCTCGTAGCGGACATCCAGAACTGACAGGGACTCCTGATCAGACCCCGTTCATGCCATTGCCAGAGTAACATTCTAACCGCTACACCAACGCTGTCGATCAACTATAACATAATCAGTCAGGTGTCGTCTCCACAATGAAGGTTGGCTGCAATGGATCTCCAACACTGTCTCTCGCCTTTATTGTACATTCTGTCAGACGGTTGTTCGTCCATGTCTTGATGTTATCATCCCACTTGTGTCTACCTCTTGATCGGTTGCTTTCAACCTTACCCTCCAGTATGGTTTTTATAAGAGTGTTATGTCTATTAAAACGGCAGAATTATTTCACTTATCTATTTTTTAAATTTCTTTCATCAACTCTCTTTGTATCCCCAGTGTTTCTAGAACCAAATATAACTAAATGCAACTAAATCACCAGCATCGCTGTCATGCACAATGTGTCCGTGATAACATTACATATTATCATGTACATATTATCGTGATACCATCATATGCTGTGGGTTTCCGTCCCACCTCGGGGAAAAGCTGACATTGAATTTTTTTTTTCTTCTCACTGTGAGCATACAGTGGATGTTCTTGTTCTCTTTAAACCACATAAGACATATACAGTGCCTATGTACCGGCTTATTACCGAGGTTTGCTCCTTTAGCTGTGTAAATCAGGACACTTCATTGAAAAGACTAACCTCTGGAGGCACCAGGAGGGACTTAGACACCTACGTTGGTCCTGATTCCAAAGACTATATTAAACTTATCTGGCAAGGAAGGAACAGGACTCAGTTTTAAATCTTCGAACACAACACCTTTAAATTAACGTGCGTACGAATAGACTCGACCTCAGCACAACCCGGAGTGTCTGCTTTTCGCGGATCATCGTCGCCAAGTGTGTCCAAGTGTGATCGGAAACTACCCTTTTCACCTGAGGCATTCAAATTGATAACTTTATATAACAAAACGACAGCTGATGAACACGTGTTAATGTGTAGAAAAGTCGTAGCACAGAGTGGCTGGATTAATAACATCACTCTAACGTTTAACAAGATAAATAACCACACACTAACGTTTAACAAGATAAATAACCACACATTAACGTTTAACAAGATAAATAACCACACACTAACATTTACCAAGATTAATAACAACACACTAACATTTATGAAGATTAATAACAAAACACTAACGTTTAACAAGATTAATAACAAAACACTAACGTGTGACAAGATTAATATCAACACACTATCGTTTAACAAGATAAATAACCACACACTAACGTTTAACAAGATAAATAACCACAGACTAACGTTTAACAAGATAAATAACCATACACTATCGTTTACCAAGATAAATAACCACACACTAACGTTTAACAAGATAAATAACTACACACTATCGTTTACCAAGATAAATAACCACACACTATCGTTTACCAAGATAAATAACCACACACTAACGTTTACCAAGCTAAATAACCACAAACTAACATTTAACAAGATAAATAACCACACACTATCGTTTACCAAGATAAATAACCACACACTAACGTTTACCAAGATAAATAACCACACACTATCGTTTAACAAGATAAATAACCACATACTAACGTTTAACAAGATAAATAACCACACACTAACGTTTAACAATATTAATAATAACACACTAACGTTTAACAAGATTAATAACAAAACACTAACGTTTAACAAGATTAATAACAACACACTAACATTTAACAAGATTAATAACACCACACTAACGTGTGACAAGATTAATAAACACACACTAACATTTAACAAGATTAATTAACACACACTAACATTTAACAAGAGTCTAAAAGGGAGGGTGGGGGGGGGGGGACCTGGTTTGACACCATATGGCTCAGTCTCATACCACAGAACAGTCTGCCGAAAGCTCGCACAGAACAAGAACTCAGTGGCTCCAGCGCTGATTTCCTGGAGTCTCCGGGATATTAAGCGGAGTCCGTAAACGACTACTGTGAGCAGTACATACGAATAAACCATATATACAAACCAGACGATCTACTTTGTACTACGCACTCTTTTTGCCATATTCCATCACAATGTATTTCAGTGCGCTTACGAGTAGGGAAAAGAAAACGGGGAAGACCAAGAGAGACCCTGCGTAGAACCATCATCAGAGAAAGCTCATTCAACGGTCGAGTAAACATCCAAGATCTTCAACAGGTAGCAGCGAAACGCCAGGCATGGAGAGCCATGACTTCTGCCCTATGCGCCGCCTTGGGCTCAAGAGGAAAGACTAACTAACTAATGAGCCATGGGATTTCCCTGATGAGCATGCAAAAATCGTCTATAGTGCCAGCTGTCACGAGATTGACGAGTTTCAGTTTGTGTCTTTGATCTATATGAAGCTGGGGCAATGGTCAACCCAACAAAGGCAACAGTGACTTGGTTCTCGTTGAATAATCATATTGTCAACAATCCAACACCAACTGTAATGCTGTGTTCAGAGACGGTGGAAAGAACGCAGGCAATGAATTACCTGGGGATACGGTTTGATCGAAGCCTTGCTTATAATGTGCACATAGACCAGGTGATAACAAAGGCCAAGCGGGGTTTGGCAGCGATGCGGGTGATGGCGGCAGCAAACTGTGAGCAGCGCCATCTATGTCTTCTGTACGAGGGGCTGGTCATGTCTGTTTTAGAGCATGCAATGGCAATCCTGACTCTCAGCCATAAGCAGATAGAAAGGATGGAAAGGATACAGAATGAAGCTATGCGCATTATTCTTGGATGTACAAGAGATACAGCATGCAGGGCGATGCGCTACCTTCTTGATTTTCCAACCATTGAAGAGAGAATACAAGTTTGCAGGGCACGCGCCTACCTCAGAATTGAGGTGAAATCATAGTGAAATTTGGAAGGTGAAGGGCAGCAGGTTAAAAAGAGGACGGTCGTGGATGGGTCAAGCCGAAGACATTCTTCAACAGGTGTGTTCACTTGAGGACTTAGAACCTGGCGAGGAGTGGGTGCAAGTGCCAACAGACTTCTGCACATCCTTTTCAGTTTGCATCCAACTAGATAGAAAATGCAGACAAGAAAATCCGGCTGCTGTTGAGGCTGAAGTACAAGCGTTGATTTTCGAGAATTCGCTAGACGGTGACGCGGTCATCTACACAGATGGGTCGGTCGTCCGACATGTGAGAGGCTCATGGGCCTTTACAACTCGGGCCGAAGGGAGAATTGTGAAGGAGGACTCTGGTGCTTTCACTGAAACCACAAGTAGCCTGACCATGGAAGTCATGGCAGTAAGTAAAGCAATAACATGGCTCGAGACACAGACATTCACTAGGGCTTGTTTCCTTAGCGACTCAATGAACATGATCAAGAGGATAGAGGAGGGGTCGATCCGAAGAGAATGGTTGCTGCCTCTGAAGCGGTCTCGGCTTGCAAAGATTAGTTTCATCTTCGTGCCAGGTCATGCGGGAGTACAAGGAAATGAACGGGCTGACAAGCTCGCAGGTGAGGCTACTGTGGAGGGTGGACGCGCCATGGACCAGGCTGACATTCTGAATGCTCTACGAGAAGTGAGACTTTTGCGAGAACCAAGTGATGACTGTGAATCTACAACAATGGCCAGACTGCGGGAGCAGCAAATTAAAAGAGGGGTGGCCAAACAAGAACACTACGCAGGAGGCTAAAGAAGATTGATAAATCAACACAGAACGGGCATCGTTAGCCGCTACACGCTGCGGGATTTGCTGAGGAGGGGATCCGAGCACTTATGGACTGAATGGTTCGATGTGCAACGAGGATGATCTGTCGACTAACTAACTAACTATCTATCAGACAAAGTGAAGTATTCTATTCTATAAATGGTTCAACTAGATATGTTTCAATGTTCATCTTTAACGCTTCTGAAACCGATTACCAATTACTGTCAAAAAAACTGTCATTTACTGCCTTTAGTACCTTGCGGTGTAGGACAGGGGTGGGGGGGGGGGGGGGTGTGTGTGTCTTGAGCCTGAGGAATTACGGCCATGTGGCTATTGCAGTCGCCGCGAACTGTGCAGGTTACAGTTATCTTTTTGCCCCGGACAGAAAACAAAAAGCTCCACACCTTACCGAGAATTCGAACCCGGGTCTCCCGAATGAGAGCCCGGCTTTCTAGTCACTCGGCCAGCCTCTCCCCTTAACGATTACTAACAGTTCATAAATTCATTACTTGCAACGCCGATCGTATTCCGGCATGAACTTTGGGCCTTGTCCACTTCGGTTTGTCCCGGAATACGATCAGCGTTGCCAGTAATAGGTTGTGTGTATTCAAACCTCAAATCTCGAAACAACCAAATAAATCAGTTTATAAAACGCCATATATACGAACAGGTCACATATTGTAATGTACTGAACAAGGAAGAACAACAGCCATGAAGAAAGTTGCGTATGTGACCTAATATATATATATATATATATATATATATATATATATATATATATATATATATATATATATATATATATATATATATATATATATATATATATATATATATATATATATATATATATATATAACTCTAGATCTGTGGCTTAGTGGCTGTGGACACAGTTTCAAAATTCCACCACACTGCGTTTGAAGTCAGTTGCAAGAGATCTGAGTGCAGATTGCTGTGCGTTAATGTTCACAATGATAAGAGCGTCGGCTGTACAGAAAGCAATGTTAAACTACTGAAAGAAAAATTGCTTTAAAAAAAAATGATAAATAGCCAGTAATTGTTGTGGCTGGTTGCGATGTCCTGTAAAAAGACATGCAACTAATTTTTACTATATCTAAATTATTGTTTGTCACATCTTCAGTCAAATGTGCGGTGTGGAAGAGAACTGGTATTCCACGTCAGTGGTTTGATCCATGTATATTGTAAAAACGTAAAAAATAATGATATAAGAGAGTGAAGTGTTTGGTTTTCATGACATAGAGAGACTAGGTGACCATCGGTCATTCCTGTCGACTTTACTTCTCAGACAATCTTAACAACAATCAGTAAATGTCCCAGTGCTTATTTTACGATATTCGAACGATCTCTGAGACATCATCGTTATTATCATCATCATTCCCATGAATGTAATCATCATCATTATCATCATCACCATCACCAGTGTCATCGTAATCATCATCAATTTCTTCATCATTACCACCCTCCATATCAGAATCACTATCGTCATCACTATTATCATTATCACCATACATCACATCATAACCATAATCTGCATCATCCTCAGCATCACCGCAGTCATCACCACCACCACCATCATCATCACCATCATAGTTATTATCATCATCACCATAACCACCACCGTCACCATAATCAACAAATGTCATCTCTATATCGAGGGTCGGCTGAAATTATTCTCCAACACCCTCCGTGCTGTGTCTTCACCATACACTCCTACAGGCTTCTTTCAGTCCTCCACCTCTTTGATGTTGTTCTCGCACATGAAAACTTTTCCTCCAGAGAGAGTATGAATGAGTAAATGATTTGGTGTGTTTGTGATTGTGAGTAGGTTTATGTGTGTTTGTGTAAGGGAGTGTGTGTGTGGTTGTGTGATTGCATGGATGTATGACTTTGTGAGTATTTGTGTATTTGCATGTGAAAGTGTGTATGTGTCCATTATGTGTGTATGCGAAGGAATGTATGTGCGTGCTTAGATGTGTGTATGGATGAGTATATATGGCGGTGAGAGAGGGAGGGACAGAGAGAAATGGAGAAAGAGAGAGAGAGCGAGAGAGAGAGAGAGAGAGAGAGAGAGAGAGAGAGAGAGAGAGAGAGAGAGAGAGAGAGAGAGAGAGAGAGAGAGAGAATGTATGCATGCATGAATAAGTACATTTTTGTTAGCGAGTTTGTGATTGTGAGTATATGTGTATGTTGGGGAAAAATGGGGAGGGTGTGTTGTGTATTTATGTTTTATTGAGTGAGTGCAAAACTGTGAGAGTTTGTTTAAATTATGTAAGTATGTATACGGGTAGTTATGTATGTATTTATGCATGTCTGTGTGAATGTGTGTATGCTTGCCTGCCTGTCCCATATCATGGTAATATGCAGTTTTTATGTTCACAACATTCATTGACAATGTTTTTCCCCCCCCCCCCCCCCCCCCCTTTCTAAATGTAACACGCACAATGGAATAATTGATGTACGAAAGATTAGTGATTGGATGGGTGGAATGTAAGACGGGCTTGCGTGCCTCAATTTGTGCCATTTGAATTATTAATTGCATTTGTTCGTTCTACTATTCTTTTCAGCACATCATTTAAAGCAGATACTAAGCTTCTTTGTAATGTTGATACCATAATTGTCTAACCCTGATCTTAGTAAAGTTTTCCTCAACTCTAATTTATGACACTTGTCTTTGTTTTCTTCAATTCCAGTTTATATAGTATATATGTCTTTGTTTTCTTCAATTCCAGTTATAGTAGTATATCTGTCTTTGTTTTTCTTCAATTCCAGTTTATATTGTATATGTGTCTTTGTTTTCTTCAATCTCAGTTTATATAGTACATTTGTCTTTGTTTTCTTCAATTCCAGTTTATATTGTATATGTGTCTTTGTTTTCTTCAATTCCAGTTTATGTAATGTGTCTGTCATTGTTTTCTTTAATTCTAATTTATGTAATACATATTTCCTTGTTTTCCTCAATACTAGTTTATTTAATATGTCTGTGTTTATTTTCTTCAAATCCAATATATGAAATACATATTTCTTTGTTTTGTTTTGTTTTTTTGTTTTTTTTTTTTCATTTCCAGTATTTTTAATACACATTTCTTACTTTTATTTTACAATGTCAGTATACGTAATAAATTTGTGCGTGGGCCACTGTCTTGGCAAGCAGGCATACCAAATATGATATTAGTATCATATAGTATCATATAGTATATAGTATCTTTGTATGCCAAAATAAATCAGGACCGCTAAGTACATACATTTGGATAGAAGAGGAAACAGTAACAGATAAATAATAAACATTAACATGTAGATCGCTAATAAATGCACAAATAAAAAATACAATAGTCAAAATATAGAGTAACGTACACACATTCATTAGTAAAATACTGACAATAAAGAATAATTGAGAAAGAAGATAAATATAACAGATAAATAATAAAGAGAAAATAATGTTGAGTAATACAACACATATTAAGCAACACTGAAGCAAATAAAGAGCAGTACACAAACAATACAATGGAACGCACAAACAATACAGAGTAACACGAAATCCGTAAAGAGTAACACACACACACACACACACACACACACACACACTACACACACATACACACACACACACACACAATACACACTATATTCACTATACATACTAATATAAAAAGCATAAAATATAATTTGAATAACGAAGACACAAACAATAGATTGCAGGATTTATTGCCTGGCATATTTCGCGATATTTCCTCGGGTACATACTGCAGAAATCACACGACATAAATTAAAGTACTTAGATAAATCCTTCAAGCTGAAATATACACATGTTCACACAGTAATTCCAATTGTCCACCACTGACTATCATGTCTTTCTGTTTGCACAAACAATGGCTTATGGCTTATATTGATCACGATCGCTTTTGCCATCTTTAAGAATATAATATATAATATATAAGTCCAAAAATAAAGAATGTCAAGGAGCGGCTGGCCGAGTGGCTACAACGCCGGACTCTTTTTCGGGAGACCCGGGTTCGATCCCTCCGTAAGGTGTGGGATTTTTAAAATAAAAATGTAAATGACAGTAAATGACAGTTAGACACTTAATAAAGAATATCACACACCCAATAACGTATGGCACATAACGAAAAGAGCAACACACACACACAATACAGATTAAAACAAAAATTATACAGAGTAACACACACACAATAAATAACATCCTCATTATCACCGAGTGCCATAACAAACAATAAAGAATGTCACATAGACAATAAACAAACACAGGTAACACTAACAAGAAAGAAATACAGACACACAACACAAAAACAAAATAACAAATAACATAAAAAGTAAGCAGTTACATACAACGTAAAGCATAACACCATAACAAGGAAGCTATAAAGCTTAAAACATAAACAACAATTGCACAATCGCAAAGAAAAACACTCAAACAATAAAGAATAGAACATAACAATACAAAATAAAATAACAAACAATACAGAATAACATACAGTCAAGAATAAAACACACAATATACACAATGATAATCAATAAATAATCACACACACACACAATAAAGAATGAATAAAATTAGTGGAACTGCAGTAAAGCTGTGGAAACGTAAACAATATGCAATAGCACAAAGTAATGCAGCTTTACAGAATAGAATTATGAAAAATACAAGGACTTTGCGGCGACTAGCCTTCATCAGCAAATTAATACATACACAAAACACAACATATAATCACGGAGAAGACCCTTCAGTCACTACATTAAGGCATAAGAACGGGAGGAGAAGATGAAAAATGAGAAAAATAAAGAGAAAATTTAAATTTGAAAGAAAAGAAAAATTGCTATAAGGGTCGTTCATTTGAAAACCGTTCCAATGGTATTAGTATAAAAACATGAAAGAAACATTAACAGGTGTAGTAGAATTAAACAGAGCATTCATTTAGAATGAATTATGCACCATGGGTTGGTCAGAAGAAGTCGCCGTAGGCATTCAGACAAGCATCCCATTGCTTAGGTAGGCGGCGAATGCCGTCCGCAATAAAGGATTGCGGTTGCTCACTGAACCAAGTGTTTACCGCGTTCATTACGTCTGCGTCTGTGTGAAATCGTTGCCCCGTGAGAGATGTTTTTAGAGATCCGAACAAATGAAAATCACATGGTGACAAATCAGGACTATAGGCTGGGTGTTGCAGAATTTCCCACTTCTTCCAAGCTAATGCTTCCTGCACAATCTTTGCAACATGCGGACTAGCATTATCGTGCAACAAAATCACACAGCGAGAAAGCATGCCGGGTCGTTTATTCTTGATGGCTTTTTGCAGCTTGTCTAGTGTTTGCAAGTAGTGGTTCTTTAAAGTCGGCCAACAATAGCCCTTCATGGTCAAAAAATGCGCTCAGCATAACCTTACCAGCGGAAACCTGTAACTTGAATTTTTTGGCTGTTGGTGATCCAGCATGCTTCCATTGCATGCTCTCTCTTTTGCTGCTAGGCTCAAAGTTGTGATACCATGATTCATCGCCTGCCACTATGCGGACGAGAAATGCATCACCCGCCACTCTGTAACGCAGCAACTGGTTCAAACACCATCCAATCCGTTCGTCTTTTTATGTGGTCGGTCAACATCCGCGGTACCCACTGTGAACACACCTTCCGATATTGCAGTTTCTTACGAACAACCTTTTGAATTATCCCACTTGACACAGAAAATTCTTTCGCTAGCGAACGTATGCTTCGACAACAGTTCATCTGTACTGCTGCATCAATTTTAGCGATGTTTTTTTCTGTTGCAACAATATGCGCTTGACCCGGCCTTCGAAGATCTGTCGTGAACTGACGTCCTTTCCGAAACATTCGTGCGCAGTCTGTCACTGTTGTCTTCGACACACATTTGTTACCGTACTCTGCCTGCGTTCTTCGATGAATGTCCATTGGTCGGCATCCTTCAAATGAAAGAAACTGAATCATCGCTCTTTGAGCTTCTTTGGACGGAGTTTTGACCAACCCGGCCATTTTCTCAACGGTCAGAAACAGAACCTATGCATCATGAGACGATAAGCGCGTGCTCTTATTGGTCAGTACTTATCACATGGATATGATATGATCATGTACAACGTACGCAATTACGCGGCGCGGTGCGGCACGAACGGATTGCATATGAACGCCCCTAATAGTTATCTCAGAATCCCAGGTTGTGTTACTCAATATAAGTAGCAAATAATGAGATAAGTAGCAAATAATTTTTTTTTCATATTTCAATTTTCACTTCATTGTTTTAATTTGTTTCCTCTGTTTATTTTTTTTTCTCATCCCGTTATAATGCCTTAATGTAGCCACTGGAGGGTCTTCTCCGTGATTGTAGGCTGTGTTTTGTTTATGTATTTTTGCGCTGATGAAGGCTAGACACCACAAAGTCCTTGTATTGTTCGCAATTCTGTTCCTTAAAGATGCTTTACTTTGTGTTATTTTATATTGTTTACACAATAAAGAATAACGCACAAATAATAAAGAATAACAAACACTATAAAGAATCACACACACACACACACACACACACACACACACACACACACTCACACACACACACACACACACACACACACACACACACACACACACACACACACAATAAAGAATGACAAACACAATTATAGTGCGTTCACAAATGTTTGCCGTCTTTCACGTATTATTGTTTTTTTTTAAGTATCTGTTACATCGTTATATAATTTTTCCTGCCCTCTTATATTTACTCCCATCCAAAGAATATGTCTCTGATGCGTCCAAAGGAAACTGAAATAATGGAAAGCGGAGAAATTTCTTTGATGTTTTGGTGAACATTTATTAAATTCACGCTAAGAAACTAATTTTACAGTAATTCACGTTAATTCGGGTCACTTTTGAACACTTCCGTTCCATTATGTGACGCACTTCTAATAAGGAAATACACCACGGAGAATATTCATTATTGAACACTGCTGTTTCCGTGTGATGTAATAATACATTTCATAATATGCACTTCATCTCAGACCAGTAAATTATATACCGCGTATAAACAAACATTGAGGTCTGCTGTACGATCTGCAGATTTAAAAAAAATAAAATTGTTGGATCTACACAATGATAAGGTTATCTGCCAAATCTCGGCATTTTCCCTCACTTGTTACTGAGTTATGAATTTTTAAATGGGGGAAATCATTTGTGAACGCACTATAACAATAATCCTCAATCAATAAAGAAAAACACAAAAGCAATAAAGAATAATACCCAATAAATAAAGAATAACACACAAAACATAAAGACTAAGACACACACAACAATGATTAACACACAACCAGTAAAGCATAGCACTCATCAATAACAAAATAACACACAAACAATAACGAATAACTGTCAAACTGTCATTTACTGCCAATATAATACCTTGCGGTGTTTGGCAGAGGGGTCTTTGAGCCTGAGGAATTAAGGCCGCCTGGCTAGTGCAGTCGCTGCGAACTGTGCAGGTTAGGATTTTCTTTTTGCCCCCGACAGAAAAATATCCCACACCTTACCGAGGGATCGAACCCGGGTCTCCCGAATGAGAGTCCAGCGTCCTGGCCACTCGGATAGCCGCTCCTCTATAACGAATAACACACACACCATAAACAACAACACCCAATCAATAAAGAATGACACACTAACAAATTACTGAACGAAAACACCCTGACCAGTTTGTCACAAATTTGGTCCGTCCCTTTGTAATGCCAAATTAGTGACAATGTAACCTCTGGGTAACTTTTATCCCCTTCACTTCGCACGCTTTCCATTGATGATTTCTGGTGCTATCATGTCCGCGACCTGACAGTGCTCCATAGCAAACATTTGTAATGGACCGTTGGCACGCGCCAGCACAGAACCTGAGTAAAATGAATTGACATAGAAAGCTGAGCAAATGACACTTAACATAGAACTACCCCCTGTCTTTCTGCTAATGTTCATTCCATCTTTCACACACTACCCTACAATTCCCCACAATGTTATTGCCACTACAGCACTAATGGATAAATGTAACGGCCTCATTTTTACCACTTAACTTTCCCTTCTGCGCGTTAGCTCAAGTTAAGTATTTCCTTTATCTTATATAATTGTACTATATATTGTATTTATCCCCCCCCCCCCCCCCCCCCCCCCTTCCCATTGTTTTGAGCTTCCCACCTTTAAAAAAAATACTGGGGAATTTCCAAGAAAGTAAAGGATGTTATCGTAATATTGACCACGTCACACGGTCTGTCGATGAGGGTTGGGAGACTCCGTGGCGAAGTGGTCAAGCCGTCTGACTCAGGCTCCAAAGGTTGTGGGTTCGATTCCGGCCGCGTCCTTCGGTTCATGGGTGCATTTTTTCGGAGACTCCTGAGGGTCATCTCTAGAGCTACGGTGTTCGTGCTTTGTGCGACGCTTTCGGCAGTTCGCTGCGAAAAGAGACTGGGCCATGGGATAAAACCCGGTGCAATGAAATCGACCCTGTCGACTTTTAAGCAAACTTTTTTTTTATGGATGATGCGATCGGCAGAGAGATTTAACGCACTTAAAATATATCTTCTGTTTGTGGCTTAGTGGGGTCGTTCTTCTTACTGGTCAGTTGGACTTAAATGTTTACTGTTAGGTCAGTGGAGATGTACATTACAGGTACCTCAGAAGCCAGAGTGGGTTGGCCTGATGGTGATGGACGAAGAAGATAAGAAGTTACACACAAAAAGGAATTATATATATGGAAAAAAACTGGAAGTTTACTTATTTGTTTCATCCTGATGAGAGATAGTGGTTTTAGATCAGGCAGATGTGGTCAATAATATTTGGGATCACGTATGATGTGGAAGAACGGATGCAACTTGTTTGGAGAGAATGGTGCGACAGGGAGTGAGCAGAGGTTCTTGCAGATAATCAGTGCTCCGAGCAGAGGCCAGACAGACACGTAATCAGCTTACAGCTGAAATATGTAGTGGGGCTCTTTGTTGGTTGTTGAAGATGTGGAAGGAGCACGTATGGGAATGTCCCGAATGATGTGATGTTGGTTCTTGACTCAACTATATATGAGGTCATTTGAGATGTTTCCTGTGTTCACCAAAAATGTATTGCATCTTCATTGCCTCAACGCTGACACTATTATTTATTATTAACTATGTATGTATATTTCTCGAGGAGTGACTGCTCGAGTGGCTAAGAATGCCATGTTCTCCTTCGCGAAACTCGGGTTCGAATACTCGGTAAGGTGTGGATTTGTTTCAGTGTGGGTCAGAAAAGAACGATAACTCCAACCCTACAAAGGTTGCGACGATTACACTAGCCAGGTGGCGTTAATTCCTTAGGTTCAAACTCCTCCCCCGCCCCGTTTTTCAGACCCCCCCCCCCCTCCCCCTTTCCACCCCTGGGTCTACACCGCAAGGCACGACAAGCAGCAGATAACCTCTTATTTCTAACTCCAAATATCAATCTGGGGGTTTTGAAGTTCAACAGTAAAACACTGTACATCAGTGGTGGTCATCGCCCTGAAGCAAGTGGTCATCGCCCTGTAGCAAGTGGTCATCGCCCTGTAGCAAGAGGTCATCGCCCTGTAGCAAGTCCTTTGCAGGACATGTCTCTCAGAGTCTCCACATTTCGCAAGTCTTCCTCCCACATGCATTGCCACTCCCAGGATGTCAAGTTATGTTCTATGTCCACGGTTGTGTTGATCGACCACTGCCTCTTCAATCAGGAACACCGCCTTCAATTATTAGTCGTAATAAATCACGGCGGTGTTTAGTATTGCCAAATCATTTCATATTTTCTCTGATCTTTAGGTCTTATACAGTGTCAGTATCTGTGTATTTCTTTGTCAACAAATAACAAATGTTTTGTAACATTTAAGTACAAAAGCCCCGATTTTCTTCTATAATGGTTGTAAAATATTCCTCGACTTACATCGTTATGTTGTCACAGGAAATATGCATCCTCTCAATAGATGTATTATAAGTTGATGTATCAGACTGCACCATCAATACGACAAAACAGAAAACGGTGAAAATCCACTGCAGCCGACTAAAAATGTGACGATGACATGTGATTTGATGTGATGTTTAATAACAGCTAACCAGCTTTCTACAATTCCACTAATTTTTGTCACGCCCCACGCGTTACAAAGTAACACCATCCGGCAACTTCCATGGTGGAAATGATTTTGTAACTTCACCCGTTTCAACCGGAACGATACCGGGATACGCTCCATTTGCATCACCGTCATGCATTACTGCTGACATTTTCTGCTACAAGTTTTCCGGCAATAAAACCGCCGTGATCAAAGACCATACCAGTTCTCGCGGGCTTTTTACTAGAAGACATTAAGTCGGGCGTTCTGATGTATTCCGGACACAGAACCTATCTAATTGTTTTCTCTTCCATAAAGATAACTGATACTTGAACTTAATGAATCAGGTAAATGAGTCTGCAAAAAGACCCATCACCTGTGTGTGAACACTATGTGGTCTGCGATGCGTTTGTGACATTGCCTGATAAGTGGTGGGGAAAGAATGTTCTTTCTTTCTGGTTACTTGATCGTAAAGTTATTCTTTGCAATGAAAGGTAAAGGTAAGAGCGTGTATTTACGCCATAGACTAGAATAATAGAGTGTTCAGCTGTCCGTGGCAACTCATCTATCCATGTATTTATCTGTTTGCTCTCCCCTTGCTATTTTCCCATAAATTTTGCCAGTTGTCTCCAGATTTTCAAATTGTTTTAATCTCATAAAAGCTGTCATTACTATCTATATTACCTTGCAGTGGAGGACTGGGGGATTTGGGGCGGGGTACAGGGGAGTATAAGGGAAGGAACAGAGGCGGGATTATGGTAGCATCATCTGCTTTCTTATTAATAACACTTATCGATAGTTGGAATGGAAAACATAATTTCTCAGTTAACTAGTGAAGGGAGCATTATATCGTTCTCTCTCTTCCTCTGGGGGATCGTTTCAGTCTGTTAACAAAATACCTTAAACCTGTAGAAAAAATACGACATTCCTTGACCTAAACTGTAGATAACACACGACCGATCTTGACTAACCTGTAAAGAAATCATAACCAAACTTGACCTAACCTGTACAGAAAACACGACCAACCTTTAACCTAACCTGTAGAGATAACATGACCAACCTTCACCTAACCTGTTGAGAAAACATGACCAACCTTGACCTAACCTGTAAAGAAAACATTACCAACCTTGACCTAACCTGTAGATAAAACATCACCAACCTTGACCTAATCCCAATAAGTCGCTATGTGTATTGCTGAATCACGTCCTGGTGTAAGGTGTAAACCTTAGTATCCCTCTTCGCAGAAGTCAAGTTCCAGCAACGGAGATGCACACCCCGCTGATTTCTGAGTTTGGAAAGGGGAAAGGAGAGTTCTTTAACACAGTCCCCATGTAACAAAAATTAAGCGTGTCTCGGTCAGGTCACTCGATTCCCCACATTAATCACCCATTTTAGATGGTTTCATCACCGGGATCACGTTGTGTTTGGGATTCTGTTCTGTTTATCTACGAAGCATGAAGCCATTTAAGGGACCCCTCACTCTAAGTGAATCTCACTGGCTCCCGTGAAACAGAGGGAATCAAACGGAATTTACGTGGATAATTCTGCACTTTCATCCGAATACACCCCACGGAGATTTTACTTTGGTGCCAAGTCTGGAGGACAGTATGTACATCATCCTCATCTAGATAAAAGCAAGTCCTTTTCAGGAATCAAGCAGCCCGAACGCGAACTCAATGACCTTAAGAATTAAAACTAACAGTCTTCTAGAGTATTTACAAACATTACTTCTCGCACGACAGAGATAGCATTTGATGATGCCTAACCGTGACACGCTTTCATCTGTTCACGCTTCCACTGATATAGCTGAACATTTCGAAAATGGACTTCTTCATCGGTGTTAAACTATCGTCATTTAAAAGCGGTAGATTCGAATATGGGTGTACATGTACAGCCCGATTCTCATACCGACGAGTCATCTTTCATCTCTGCTTCTGTCCTTTGCTTCACAAAGTAGGGATCAATACTTGTTAAATTATTTCTCATGCGGTGTTAATGGCCTCAAGTGTTTCCAAGCAATAGCTATTTCGACCGTTGATTGTCGTCTTGTTTCTGGCAGACCGCCTATGATCTCTCCACTGATGTTGGTTTAAAAAAAAGTTAGTTGCATATCCTTTACAGGACGTAGTAGTCAACCCCAGCAGTTTTTGGCTGTTCGTGATTCATAAGCAAGTTTACGTTCAGTAGTTTGCCATTGTTTTCTGAAAGCCCGGCATCCATTCAATTTCATAAAAACCAACATAAGGCGTTCTGCTGCCAAATCGCACACAGCAGTGTTTCAAATACGGGTATGTAGGATTTCTAACTACGCCCGTAACTCCTTCGCCAGGGAGTCGACAATGGTCGGCGTCCTTTAATTAGAGTAGATATTCACACCCGTTCGTATAAGAGGAGGGGGATTGGCGGGGGAATATTAACGCACAATTGTTTCATACGTATTATTTTGCTGTACTGATTATAGTTTCTAAAACACCAAGTATAACTGTGTACACATTCATTTATTTTTCCGCTGATTATAGTTTCTAAGCCGGTCTCCGTGGCCAAAGGCTTGCGAACGTGGTTCGTGAACCGCTTACCAGGCGTTCGAAGCGCAGCCGCGACCGATTTATGCAGCAGACCGTGCCGCGTTTTGTTATAACGTGTTGGTATGGGAGCCGGTCGTTCAGAAATCAATGGCAAACTACTGAACGTAAAATTTGCCTAGTACATCAACAGGAGCTGAAAATGCTGGTGTTGACTGCAAGGTCCTGCAAAGGATATGCAACATTTAAACAAAAATAGTTTCTAAATACACGAAGTATATTTATGTTCATATTCATATAGTTTTGTGCTGATTATTGTTTCTAAATATATCAAGAATAACTATGTAACATTCGTATAGTTTTGTGCTGATTATAGTTTCTAAATAATACACGTATAACTATGTACACATTCGTGTAGTTTTGTGCTGATTATAGTTTCTAAATAATACAAGTATAACTATGTAACATTCGTATAGTTTTGTGCTGATTATATTTTCTAAATAATATAAGTAAAACTATGTGCACATTCGTACAGATTTGTGCTTATTATAATTTCTAAATACGCCAAGTATAACTATGTACACATTCATATAGTTTTACACTGTGCCAAGAGCCGGAACTTTGGAACTTTAGAACTTTGGGATTTTATGTGTTTCCTGAGCAGAGTGGGCCTCTTGTATGTATCTCTTATCGTTTCTCCTGTCGTCTTGTGTAGTATTTATGTC
The DNA here is from genome assembly GCA_014155875.1 of Cepaea nemoralis. Classification (NCBI taxonomy): domain Eukaryota; kingdom Metazoa; phylum Mollusca; class Gastropoda; order Stylommatophora; family Helicidae; genus Cepaea; species Cepaea nemoralis. Next base: position 58,392 of record JACEFZ010006406.1, on the reverse strand, counting down.
TGGTGTCTTTGTGCTTTGTGGTTCGTCCTTGTCGCTGCTTGACGTGACGTATGCGTTGATCAGCTGTCTTAGCTTACAATTCTTGGCCATGTGTCCAAAAACTATGACAAAGATAACATTTTACGTTGTTTTTATAGTTTGAGAATTTGTCTATTCTTTTTTACAGATATGTTTTTCTGTATGAGACATAACTTGGATTATTGTCACACATCTCAAGTGATCCGTGTTGTTGTCTGCAGTAATTACAATCTATCCTCATACCTCTCGTTGATGTGTTGTACGGCCTTTGTTGGATTGGTTTATAGTGGTATCGTCGACTGCCTCTGTTTTGGTCATTGTATTGGTGGTATCTATTTGATGGATTGCTACTTTTTTGATTTGACAATCTGGCTGCCAGTTTGTCTTTTTCAAACTGTAGTCTTTTTGCTTCGAGGTCTAACTTTTCTCTTTCTAAAGCTAGTTCTTTATCTTTTTGTTTTTCTTGTGATTCTCTGTCTTCTCTTTGCTTAATCTGAAATTACAACATTTTTAAAAGAGGGGGGGGGGGGGCATATTGCCATGAGATGGATACGAGAAACAGAGCAAGTGTGTAAAACGGTGTCACTAAGACACGAGTTGAGAAACCAAGCGAACGCCGGGGCACGAGTGGGCGGAGTTAATGTGGTCACCTGACTGCGCCCAGATCAAAGCCGACAAACGTGTATTCTAGTTAGACGGAGCCGAGACGTGAAAGGGAACGGTTGATTTGGAAAAGTTGGAGAGCGTTTTGCAATGTTGAAATCACCTAACATGCAGTCGACAGTTACAGAATGTTCCTATTGTAGAAGGCTGTGATTGAAAAGCAACACACGGAAGCTAACGCATGACGATGGTCCAGTAAACGCCGACCAGTGGTGGCGAGATAGCTGACACAGTTTTGTGAACACCTCGACAAGAATGGCGGGGAGAGACACGCCCTGACAAAGACTGGTTGGTCACAAGTGGTGCGTGAGTAAAAGATGTGTTAATAAAATTTACCAGTACATTATACAATCTATAATATGCATCAACTAAAGTTCCCACGAACGATTAGATGTACCATGCATGATATATTGGCAGTCAGTGTGTGTGTTGGTCATACACAGAACGCTGAAAGGCAGGAAGCCGGCGGTGTATGACAACCACGGTGATAACTGGTCTACAATAGAAGTTACTGTATTATCGAAGGACGCATGGGACTTGTTGAGTTGTGTGCATAATAGATTTGTGATTCGTACAGTATTTATACGATCCAGTAGAGATACGTCACCCTAGACCAATTCCAAGATGTCGGACATTACCAGTGATTCCGGCTCTTGGCACACTGATTATAGTTTCTAAATACACAAAGTATACCTATGTACACATTCGAATAGTTTTGCGCTGATTATAGTTTGTAAATACTACAAGTATAACTAATACTTTTAATATTAACGTCCTTCATATATTTGTCCCAACAAGAGAAAGCAGTGAAGATAGTATAGAGGAATTTTATAACGACATGGATATTGCGTTGAAGAAATGTAAAAATTCAGAAAATATATCATTAAAACAAACATCATAATGAGTGATTTTAATACTTCTTCTTCTTCTTCTTCTTCTTCTTCTTCTTCTTCTTCTTCTTCTTCTTCTTCTTCTTCTTCTTCTTCTTCTTCTTCTTCTTCTTCTTCTTCTTCTTCTTCTTCTTCTTCTTCTTCTTCTTCTTCTTCTTCTTCTTCTTCTTCTTCTTCTTCTTCTTCTTCTTCTTCTTCTTCTTCTTCTTCTTCTTCGTCTTCTTCTGTCCAGATAAGTCAGTCCGAATTCGAGGCTCGTGTATTTGTTTCGTAACAAAAATGGCTTTTACAAAGGTGGGGATGTTAACCGCACGCTTCAACCCCCAACCTGGAGGACCAGGGTGTTTCTCTTTGTCTGTTCTCTACCGTTTGACCTGTCCGGCTTGAGAGGCCCTGCTGGTAGCTACGCTACCACCGGCATAGCTCTCAGGGTCATTGAGAAACTCAAGCCCCCCCCCCCCCACCACGACAAGGTGGAAACACCATCGGGGGAGGACTTTAATACAAAAGTAGAAAATCATGGAGACGGATTCACAGTAGGCAAATATGGCTTGGGAGAACGAAACGAATCTACTGATGGGCAAATGAGTAGGAAATGATTGTCAGAAACACCTAGGTTAAGCAACATCCTAGAAGATTATGGACACGGAGGAGTCCTGACAGCAGGATTAGAAACCAGATTAATTACATCCTGATTGGCAGATGGATTCGAAATGTGTTAACAATTGCAAAAAACAGTTCTAAATGCAGACTGTTACAGTAATCACAGATTGACTACAGGCACATTGAAGGTAAAATTAAAGAAAGTCAAGTATACACCAGGAAATACTAAATATGATCTGTGTACATTGCAAAATGGCATGGAAATACAAGATAATTTCAATTTGGTATTAAAGAACAGATTTGATATATTATCTGATATAGAGATAATATTTTAAAACGTGGATGATCATTTGGAAATGAATGCAATACGTTTTACTGCAGAAACAGCTGTCTCAAAATTAAAGAAAGTGGGTCGTTAGAAAAGGATGACTGAAGAAACTTTATAACTAATGGAAACAAAAAGACACAACAAAAATAATTCTGACAAATATGAAAAGATTCACAGAAAAGTCAGAACATTATGTAAAGAGCCCGAAAAGCATGGCTCGAGAAAAAGTGCATAGAAATTTTAAAAAAAATAACACGACAGTAAAAATTCTTAGTTAATCCACAAAAGAATTCAGGACCTTACTAATAAAAGAACATGTACATCAACTGGCTGCTAAAAACAAAAGAAGGAAAAAGATCACATTTTACATCTATGGAATGCGATATCAAACAATTAGTATAATGAGCCACATGAAAAAAATTTTGCTAAGAATTATCATGCAAAGAGTTAGGAAGAAAATACAACCCGAAATAGGAGAAGAACAACGTGGGTTTGTATAAGGCAAATGTACAATTAATGCTGTTTATATGCTGAGAACATTAATCGAACGTTCTGTAGAAGTAAACAAAGATCTACACCTTTGCTTTATTGACTGACAACACAAAGGCTTTTGATAAAGTAAGACATGTCAACACGATAAAGATGCTTGCAGATCTACAAATTGATGAAACAGACCTCAGACTTGTTAAAAAACATATATTGGAAACAACAAGCTGCTATAAAGATTGATAAAGAAGTAGGTCAATATCAGCCTATTACGAGAGGTGTGAGACAGGGATGTGTATTGTTTCCAGATCTTATTTCCCAGTACAGTGAAAATATTTTCAGAAATGTAGAAGATATGAAAGGAATCAACATTGGGGGACGTAACATAAATAACCTTAGATATGCAGATGATACAGTATTGATGCCAGTATTGATGGAGCTGGTTTTGTGCAAACAAAAAGAGATTGTTTTAAATTTGAAATTACCGTGGGGATTTTTAAAAAAAGTTCCACATTCAAACAATACCTGTGATTATGCATTTTAAGTATGTTAGCCACAGTATTATTCATGTATTCTCTTCATATGATGTAACTCTGTATTATGCACCTGACGAGATGCAACGAAATATGCCAGGCATTAAATAGTGCAACATATTGTATATGGCTTCTGTACTTAAATTCGCTAAAGGAATACAGCGTTTTCAATTAATTAATTAATTAATTAATTAATTAATTAATTAATTAATAATGAGAGCCTTGTTAGCGTAGTCCCTAGACACTCGCCTGCCTCCTAATTGGTCATGGGTTCGATTTTCTCCATTTAATCGGTCGCCACTGCAGACTGCTGTTGATAACAATTTTAATATTTAAAAATAAAACAATATATACCCAAAACTTAGGCAACATAAAATTGAATTGTCTCAATCGTGCATCTGGCGATAGAATCAGTGGCCATTATATGATTTTTGATATATTGGGTTCACAAACTACACTACCGAGAATGCATAAAGGACATCAGTTCTGGTTGACCAAGGCTGATAGCTTCAGTTGTTCAACGTCACAAGATTACATTTATTCTTTGGAAAGTTAGACTCTGGCCGATATCAAATTAACCCTAAGTCCGAGAAGATTAGACGTCAGATTCACCAGTTCACAACCAGGGATGAGATTATGCCACTCTTGTGTGGGTGTTTGTGAAAACGTCATCATCATCATGGAGCAGATCCTTAACAGAACATCGCTCTCATCAAGTTGCGCTCATCACGGCGCCCTCATAACGGGGCTCTCATCACGTCGTTCTCATCACGTCGCCCTCATCACGTCGCCAACATCACGGCGCCCTCATCACGTCGCCCTCATCACGTCGTCCTCGTCACGTCGTCCTCATCATGACTCCCTCATCACGGCGCCATCATCACGTCGCCCACATCACGGCGCTTTCATCACGTCGTCCTCATCACGACGCTCTAATCACGTCGCCCTCATCATGGCACCCTCATCAAGGCGCCCTCATCATGGCGCACTCATCACGACGCCCTCATCACGGCGCCCTCGTCCTGTCGCCCTCATAATGTTGCCCTCATCACGCCGCTCTCGTCACGTCGCCCTCATCACTTCGCCCTCATCATGGCGCTCTCATCACGGCGACCTCATCACGGCGACCTCATCACGGCGCTCTCATCACGATGCCCTCATCACGTTGCCCTCATCACGACGCTGTCGTCACGTCGCCCTCATAACGACGCCCTCATTACGTCGCCATCATCACAGCGTCCTCAACACGGATTGTCGAAAATCCTTTTGATCTCTGGCCATTTCTCCTGCCTCGTGCACACTCATGCCCAAAGTGTCTGTAATGTCTTGTGTCCATTTTCATGCTGGTTGACCGCTACTCCTTCTATCATGAACCAGACCTTCCATCACTGTTCTCCCAATATCACTGTGACGCTTGAAAAGACCTAAATATTTCAGTTTTCGAAACATGATGTTTATGAGCCCGCTTTACCGATATTCAGATCTTGTAGAATTTCTGTATTTTTTCTTCTTCTTAGTCCGCGATATTCGAAGAACTTTTCTATAGCGGCAAAAGTCTAAAAGTCTGTGAATTTACCCAGGGATTCCAAAATAATAGGCAGACATCTGACCCATAAACACTCTAAATTAATTATATAAGTAAATATAGTATAATTTGCTCGTACCGATCACTATATCAGTTAGTGAACGACGTTAATGGTTGTCTTAGGACATCCTCGTCAGGTAGCCACAGGTGACACCAGACCGTCATCCAGTTACTTATGGCAAAATCATTAATAAAATAAATACATTTAGAGTAGGAACATGGAATATTAGGACATTAAATGAGCTATGAAAGTTGAACAATGTTCTAAGAGAGCTGGATAGCATGAAAATCAATATACTAGGCGTTAGTGAGATGAGATGGAAGTGATCGGGCAAAATTATAGCTGATAATCACACAATAATTTAGTCTGGAGGGGATACACATGAAAAAGGTGTGGGAATAATACTTGACGAAAAAAAGAGCCAAGTCACTTAATTGATACTGGTGTATTTCAAATAGAGTTCTTATGGTCAAAATCAAAGGCAAATCAATAGATATAAATATTATACAAGTATATGCACCAACAACAAGCAGTAGTGATGAAGAAATGCAACACTTTTACGACGAAATAGAAATGGCGATGGCTCAAATTGGATCACAGTAAATAAAAATAATACTTAGATATTGTAATACAAAAGTAGGAAATGGGAAAATGGAGGATGTAGTGTGGAATTATGGTTTAAGTACAAGAAATGAAAGAGGGGAAAAGCTAGTAGAATGGGAAAATATAAATGATATGATAATTGGAAACACATGGTTCAAACACCATAAAAGACGACTATACACATGGAAAAGCCCAGATAAGACAATATGCAACCAAATTGACTACATACTAATTAATAAAAGATTTAGAAAAGCTTTAATTAATGTAAAGACAAAGCCTGTTGCTGACTGTAATAGTGATTATGTACCACTATGTGGACAAATAAAAGTAAGATTAAAGAGAGAGAAAAAAAAATGGTTAGGAACATGAGACTTAAGTTAATAACGAGGTTCTGAAAGTAGATACAGATTTTAAAGAAAAATACAGAGTGACTGTGAAAAATAGGTACAATGCAATAGCTAAACTACAGAGTATAAATGAACAATGGTAAATGTTAAGGGACTCCATTAATCAAACTAGCAAAGAAATATTACCGGAGAGAAGCCAAATAGCTAAGAAAATATGGATGAATGAAGAAATCTTAATGCTGATGGACAAAAGAAAACAGAGTAAAAATGACAAACAAGAATGCACTAAGATAAATAAAGAAATAAAAGATAAATGTGGGAAGGCAAAAGAAAGTTGGTTTAACGAGCAGTGCAAAAAAAATTAATTAAATGCCAGTAAAGATACAAAAAATATGCACAGACAAATCAGTGAGCTCACGGGAAGAAACATAAGAATAAATACAGGGTGTTTGAAATCAAAAATAGGAAAAATATTATTGGAGAAAGGTGCTATAATGAAGAGGTGGAATGAGTATATAAGAGAGTTATATGATGGATAAAGGGAAGCATTAACAGAAAAAAGTAACTTAGAAGGTCCACCTATTCTAAAAGAAGAAGTCGATGACGCTATGAAACATATGAAGAAAGGAAAGACAGCTGGGCCAGATGAAATCACAATAGAAGAATTAGAAGTATTGGGAGAATTTGGAGTAGATATATTAACCAAAATTTTGAATGATATTTACTGCAGGGATATTTACCCTGTGATATGCTGACATCTGTATTTATAGATATACCAAAAAGACCAGGAGCAATTGAATGTGAAGATTTTCGTACAATTAACCTCATAAACCATATCACTAAGCTTCTACTCAGAATCATAATGAGAAGAACCAGAAAGAAAATAAAAATGGAAATTAGTGAAGAACAGTATGGAATTGTGGAGGGAAAGGACACAAACAATGCAATATATACATTACGGACACTAATAGAAAGGTCAATAAAGAAACAGAAAGACATATATTTGTGATTCATAGATTATACTAAGGCATTTGATAAAGTAAAACATGATGACCAGATTAAAATGTTGAAAGATATCAACATTGATGGGAAAGATTCAAGAATAATAAAGAATATTTACAGGAACCAAGTAGCAGCAATTAAAATGGGAAATAAAGAGGGTAGTTACGAACAGATAAAGCTAGGAGAACGACAGGGGTGTGTCTTGTCACCAGATCTCTTCTCCCTATATAACGAAGTAATAATGAGAGATCAAAGAGATGCCAGGAATACTAGTTGGAGGTTATAATCTACTATATATATAAAAGAGAACTTTGTTTGTATGTGTGTGTCCTTTATGCGTTCCCGAACGGTCCATCTGATTGAGATGAAGTTTTGTACAGATGTTGTTCTCACTGCCGCGGATCCAACTGAAATAGTTAGTTAGTTTAAAATCAACAATTGTTCCTCAAGCACGAAAGAAAAAGGCATTACAAGCTTCATAAACAGACGAGCAACGGGAAGCAAGACTGGAAACCAATCGAGTACGCACTGCTCAAGCAAGTTCATCTGGCAGGAGTTGGCGATGCCGGGCCGGGTCGTCAGCTAGTATAAATAATAAACGGTATGCAGATGACACAGTACTTATGGTGGATAAACCAACAGACCTACAACAATTGTTGGACCCTGTAGTACAAAGAGTGCAAGGAAAGGACTCAACTTGAATATTAAGAAAAAAGTAACAATGGTGATATCAAAGAAAATGGTGACACCAAAATGTGACATAGAAATAGAAGGCAAAATTCACAACCAAGTGGATAATTTTAGATACCTATGGGCATTTATAACATCAGATGGAAGATGTACAACAGAGATTAAGAGCAGAATAGGGCAAGCAAAAGCGGCATTTAAGAAAATCAAAAGTATCTTATGCAATAAGTCACTATCACTGAATGTGAGAAAGAGAGTGCTGAAATGCTATGTAGAACCAGTTTTGCTGTATGGCAGTTAATCTTGGAATGTAAATGAACAAATTAAGAAGAAATTAGAAGCAACAGAGATGTGGTTCCTGAGATGAATGTTGCGAATTCCTTGGACTGCCAGAGTAATTAACTGCCTGAAACAGGCTAATGAAACTAGAACATTATATACAACAATAAGAAAAAGACAAACATCTTTTTTCGGTCATGTGATGAGAAGAGAGGCATTGGAGAACATCATGACAACTGGAAAGATCGAGGGGAAGAGAGGCAGAGGCAGACCAAGAGAAATGATGCTGGATGGATTGAGACGGTGGCATGGAGGAATATCATCAGCTGAGTTGATCCAGAACACCAAAGATCGAGATCTGTGGTGAGCCATGAACGCCTACGCCAGCTGGCAGGGCACTTGTTGATGACCGATCACATAGAGTATATTTTACCTATACCAACCAAACATAATAGAAAGGTAAAGGTTATTATATAGCATTTAGAGTTTGAAGTGTTGGGCCTTTAATATTACAGGCCACGATATATGAGGTTAGATAGCAGTTCCTTCCTCGTTGGCTGTTTGTTTGTTTGTTTATGCTTCTAGAAAATTATCAGAAAACTGAAAATTGTCTGGTACCCGTTTTCGTGATGTGGGGTTGACTTCAGAGTCGTCCATTGAAACCTATCATACAGTTTATTTTTATTTATACTAACCATGGCGGACAGTTAGAGCATTGATGTGCAGATCCGGCAGCTTCTGCAGCTTGTCTGGTTCCAGACGTATTGGTGTCACCTTTCTTCTGGAGTAAACTAGACAGGCCGAGAGAGGGATCATGCTACATGGGCAACACATGGTCTCTAAATTCAGCCCAGGCTTTGTGTTATGGAGAGACAACTCCATTTTACAAACTATCGTCTGTCAAGACAACAAGGTGCCAGTCAGTCAGTCAGTCAGTCAGTCAGTCAGTCAGTCAGTCATACTAACCATATAGAGTATATTTTACCTGTACCTTTCGTGTAGAGTAGATTTTGCCTGGACCTATTGTAAGAGTATATTATACCCATACCTAACAAATAGAGTATATTGCACATGTACCTATTATGAGAGTATAAAATACCTATAACTATCATGTAGAATATATTTTATCTATACCTATCACGTAGAAATTATTTTCCTCTATCGATCATTTATGGTATATGTACTCTATACCCACCATATTTAGTATATTTACTCCATGCCGATCATATAGGGTATTTGTTACCTTTATGTATACTATAGAGTATATTTTACCCATACCTATCATATAGAGTTATGCTACCAAACCTATTGTGTAGAACATTGGCGGGGAACGTCCGGCCCGCGAAATAATTTAGTCTGGCACTACCTTGTTGTCGATAGCAGAGAGAAGGTTTAACAGCCGCCAGTTTACGGAGTTACGAATGACCTTGATTCTGAGTAATGTGATCTTGTTAATCACAATGAAGTGAGACATGCTCATGGGGTCTTACGAACTATAAAATGAAGTCAAGTAGCTCACTGATTTGAAGGGAAATTCTGTCAGGAAACACAATGATGGCAAGCTGTTGTGTGATTACCAAGAACCTCTCAAAGCTGAACGTCAATCTGTAGGGCCCCAGATAGATTCACCGAGCCATGCTTTCAAACGTGAAATCATTTGAAGATAACTTCGGGCTGTGAAAAGTGCAACTTGAAAGGAATAACACAGTGCATTTTCTCACTCCGGGAGGACAACAGCTTCTGCAACACTTGAATATGCTGGTGAATGTGCGAAGGTAATTGTAGGGTGGTAAATATAATAAATTAGAATAAGGACAAGTTTCGCTAGGGGTATTCAGTATGAATGGGGTCTAAAACCCAACCACGCCCTCTATAGGAATTAATATATTGGCTCGTAACCCCCAAGTATTGAACAAGGCAGAAAAGGGTGCAAGTTCAACACTAACATAGAAGAAATGTTTCCCATAGAAGGCTGGGAGATCCGGGAAGTTCTACCACAGACACCCGAGTACTAATCACTCTACCCAGAGGGTGTGTCTATGTGTAAGTGCCCCGCCCCACATTTAATCTCCCACATATATATATATAAACAATGACAAGTATCCACTGTCATGCACATCCACCGTATTATACAACAGAGGGACAACAACCAATGTTAGACGCAACAACTGGATTACATGACAGAGGAAAACAGCCACTGTTAGACAAAACAGTACAATGACTCACTGTATCACATGACAGTAACAATAACTCACTGTATCACATAACAGTAACAATAACTGGAATATAAACATCAATTTTGGAACAACAGGTTCACAATGAAGTAACTGCAAGGCTTTGTTAAACCAAACAAACAAACAATTGTATTGTGGAAACATTTGGGTTCTGGACAACCCTGTTGGCAACAATATGGTGACCTGGACATGAAAAATTGTCATATTTCAGGCAATGCACACAAAGTCTACAACCAAACAGAAGTCCCCAAGAATATTTCCCCAAAAAAGGTTCACATCAAATACATGTGCCAAACACCAAACAAAGTAAATCCATACAAAGAAATAGATAAAGAAAATCTATCTAATCTGTCTCTAGAACTATCCTATGGGTCTGATGATGACTTCCTCTCCTTCATTATCCACTAGAAAAAGTCTGGCCATAATCACACTCTCTATAATCCAGGAAAACAGCTGCTTTGCATATATCCACCTATTTAGAAAATTGGGGATTGCACACACACACACACACACACAGAACTTTCACTTCTGGATCATATATCCATCGCGAAAAAACATGTAGGAGTAATCCATATGAATCCAATGTGGATATACTGTAATCTCTCAAGTCACAGTTGCTAAGTCACTGGGCTAGGAGCGTTCCAGGGTGATATAACAGACAGGTATAAATAAGTCTGAAGCATTCTGGCGTGGCGTGACACACAGGAGTCCATGTGATTGATTCGATCAGGATCAGGCACAAACACTTTCAGTATCTCTTTGGATGAGGAGTGACATCACATAATCCATTAGAATTTCCTGACAGAACTAACTTGAATTGGGCATGAATATTTTCAGCCCCTTTCTCTGGGTTAAGATGTAGGTTATTCTTTCTTCAGCTGAATATACGACTTGATTGACGGGAGTTGGTAATGTGCTTGATTATCCATGTCTGGGATATGATGGATGAGAAGATTCAAAGGAAGCTGGGAGTTCACACAATCAGTTGGTAAATCCATACTGGTAAATGATGGTGAATTCCAGACTATCCATGAGCCTCTGGAATATGACAGTTGAATGTGGAATTAGGCGGTGACTTTTACAAAAGGTTATACTCTGTATCCATCTAGGCCAGGCATGCCTCATGTCTTTGCAGACATTGAAAATATTAACACCGTCTTTAAGTTCCCAGAGGTAGGGAATCCACTTCAGCATATTTAAAATCCGTTAAGTATCCAGGCATTGACATTCAGGTTCAGGGTGAGTAGCAGTAACCAGCACTCTTTGTAGAATATTAGAGGAGGCTGATATCCCAGTTTCCTGCCTCTAAATCCAAACAAGTTGACTATAAATCCAGTACGAAGCATGGTGACTAGTGTCAATACTCCACCGCCATCTCTAGCGCCTATGTAGAGTGAAGAAGAACAGGGTCGATATAGATTAGTAATACAACCCAAACATTGATAATTGTATCATAATACAATCTACACTCTTATACCAATGTATCATAATAAAACATACATTCTGATAACAATGGATCATAATTAAAATTAGAGGGAACAAAAGGGAAGGAAAAAAAAGTGTAGCTAGTTCCCTAGCACTTGTCGCCTACTGTAGAGTTTTGACCCACTCCAAAAGTGAGTAAGATATCTACTCAATAGGTACATTTCTTCTGGACTGATACTGGAGCTTCCTGGGAGGTTTTCTTCACCTCCTAAATATGCAAACATCTTTTGATAGTACCGCTGTCACATCATGGAAAAAGTTCCTGAGACAATGTCCTCATGTACACAATTCATAAATCTCCTTTCCATAGTTACAAACAGCATTATGTGACTACCACTGACAAATGGCAAAAAGGCTAGCTACCAATCAGTCATCTCCTCCTGCCTCATCATCATCATCATCATCATCATCATCATCATCATCATGTGTTTGTCCCCCATGGGGGTGAAGTTAAAGATCTACTTCAGCAGTAACATCATGAATAGAATATACATATGATATATATGATGAATAACAGAAAAACTTGTTAGACTTTTACTAAACATGGTATGAACTCTCTAGTGGGTATTACAACATCTCAAAGTAAAAACACAAGAGCAGGTGTCATTTCCCACTCCCTTGAGATGATATATAGATATATCATACCAAATGACAATCTTATAACATCATTTATTACAGCATCAAGCAGTAACAATCATGAGCATAAAAGGTAAAATACTCATAAAAGAGAAATCATGGGAATCTTTTCCCATACACTTGAGATTATGTATATCATACCACATGAAAATCCCATAACATCATTTATGAAAATAAAAGACTACAAGACAATCTCTGTGTATTTACAACCAGGTAAACAAAAGATTAACTCCTAAGTGCATGAAAAAGTCAAGCGAGAATATATATATCTCTCTCTCTCTCTCTCTATCTAACAACCTATATGAAAGTTGTACACAAATGTGAGATAGTAATATTTCTCCATCATAAGAGCAGAAATACACAATAAGCACTCAGGAAAAAAAACACTTTAAACACAGAGACCAGTTGTGAAAAATAAGCATTTAGGAATAAAGTAAGTTCACAAAATCATCTCAGAAGAATGACTCATAGCCAGATTATATTGTAAGCTTTTATGAAGGCTGACTGGACAACATGGCGGTGTCTAGGCTGCGTGACGTAAACCCCTTTCAATGAAAGCGATTCTCATAATTTTCACACACACAACTTCAATCATGATATTAGTTGCCTCAAAGCATTTATCCTAATATATAACATGATATGTTGTATATAATATAATGCTCACCTAAAACGCAGAGAATAAGTGGGCTTTAAATTAACCCATTAACAATGGGTCACCCGCTAACATTGGAGAAACATGGCGATTGACCAGACCGCTTTGTCTAGATTAAGCCCGTGTTTCCGGAGCGCGGCCAATCAATTGCCTTCAAACGAAACGAAATTTCGTTTTCCTTAATTCTCCCGTCGGGCTTTTTAATAGCCTCTACTCTTCAGATAGCGTGTCCTAGCAACGTCTGCTGGAAAAGACTGCGAGATGATGACATATATGTCACAAGTCTCCCACCTAGACAGATCTATCCCATATAGATAGAGCTGATACCGTCATCCACAGTCTTCCATCTTCTTAATCTGATGCCTTTGGTCTTCCAGGTCCTCCAATTATGCTTTACATTTAATCACTATTGTAGAATAATCTCTCCGTGCCACATTCATGTTTCTACTTGCCAAGACAACTGGACATAACATTGAAGATTCATCTAGCTTCGCTTGAAGAAGTATAACTCTCTCCACTGTTGTCAGCATTCCATTGAAATATGAGTGGACGTTGAGATCTCTATATGAGGTATTGGTTCCACTGCAATCGAACCAATTTCTCGACGTTTGAACGAAGATATAAAGCTTCGACAACCGTTTCATTAGCAATAAGAATATCATCCTTAACTTATGCTAACAGCAGGATCTCCTCCTTCAAATCAGTCATAGTGGCATACTGAACTGGGTAAGTATAACTAACACAGGTGTAGGTTCATTTGCTTTGAGGCCAACTCTACGAAAAGTCCTGGCTCGTTTATAAGTCCATCTGCACTTTATACTGACCAGAATGAGTTACCGGCATTTATTCTCTCCCCTCCAACACGTATACGTTGCTTTCCTGGTGAAAATAGCGAGCAATTCTGCGTTGATTGTCGTAGATTGATCGTCATCTGCCTCCAAATATGTTGTAGACAATTTCCACCCAAGCACCGTTAAGTAGATGTAATAACATTGCACATAGCTGTATCACCATCCACATTATATTCAGTTCATAGATAAATTTAAAGCCGTAGGTGGTCCCTGTAATAGTCATCCGAACAACCGAGTTGTCGGTACACTCCCAGTTTACTGATGGGTTACCTTACTTGTAAGCAATGAAAGCCACAAGTATAAATATATCCCTCTTTTCTGGTGTTTCCTGAGTTAACTTCCTCAAGATAAAAAAATCAGGGCACCTTTAAGTTTCTCTCCAGGTCTGTTCGTAACCGATCAATACGGAGAACAATAAATCTGTTGAAACTGGAAGAGTTTGAAAGCTTTTTCCTTCTGAACTGAAATATATTACTAGTTAGCTTCCCTAGAAGAAATACTAAACTAGTAAAAAGTCAAGCAACTCTCAGCCAATGGCTTCCAAGTGCTTGAAAAGTATAGTCCTTGCTATAGCCCAATCTAGCATGGTCTATGAATAAAAATAAGAATAAGGCGTCCTACTCTTCATCTGTCGAGAGGTACGTCAACAACAACCATAATTTAATAGTTGTATAAATAGGGCTATCTCCTAGAGCACCAAAATAGTTTGATGTTTTGGAGAAAAATCCTGACTTTAAGAACATAATGTGACAACTAGCAAGCTGTCCCTAGTCTTTCAAGTCAGTACAAGCAACATGCAAAATGGGAGCTAAGGCTGCCCGAGCCTGTTACTAATTCTCTGATGAGAATAAAATTGGGAATGTCGCAGATGAGGACCATATTTCCTGTTTTCTGACATCAAAAATTTTTCCGAGATACTGGCAGGTTTTTTTCGGTAGCTCTTAAATCCTATGACATCCCAATAAAAAACAACAGGGTAAATTTACGGTCGAGACCAAACCCTTCGTTCGCCAGTCACACAACGACGTATGCTTCTCTGTCACTGGTAATGCCAGAGGGACTAGCTTGTAAAAGGGGCCCTGTAATTCAACTGCTGTCTCTCACATAGTAAATGGATCCTTGTTCACTACAGAGTTACAACAACCGAATAATAAAATTGACCAGTGCCATTTCTGACACATGGACAATAACAGATCTGTTACGAATACCAGACCCTTAAACTGAAAGCGTTGAATAGGCGTCTTTATGTCCTAATAGGAATCATTAGTGTCAATCTATCTACTTTCAGTGTTTCCGAACATGTTATGCATATGGGGTGGAATATAAAATCCACTGTTTCCCGCTTGGCGGCTACGAATACTGCAATTTACACAATATTCATACTCCTTCCATTATACATGTCGGATAAAATTGCAGGTGGAGTATTGGCCCTAACATTAAGTCAACTTAATTGGTTATTGTTATTTTCCCCTGATGTTCTAAAATCTCATTTATGCATGTAGTGTCCCACTTAAATAAAGATATCTTTACTGAATTCTTTAAAAAAAAATTTTGGGTGCTATATCCTATCTGTCTCAGCCATAAAAATTTTTTTTTTGATTTCTCTGTTGCTTTGGGTAAGTTTCAATAGTACATGACCCCAACAATCAGAGCATGCACAAAATAAAATGGCAATATATGACACCATAGTTAAACAGCCCAGGATTCATATGTGGGTCTATGCAAAAATGAGGACATATAGTACAGTAATATATTTATCATACTACCAAAATATACTAATCCAGAACATCCCAGAGTAACAATAACACCTAACATCAACATCACACAAAATCAATCAAGAATTCCTGACATCCTACCAGAAATAATCCTATATGGGTTAACCATCCCAGAGACCTTATTTTATGAGGTCCTATACAAGGAAAAAGGTCTCCCACCAAAAGGATACAAAATACATGAGTTAACCATTCTCATATACAAACATTAACACAGGTTTCTATTTCTAGAATAAAGACATCACCTGTGAACATTAGTTGAAACACAACAAACAATACTTGTGATTAAGACACCATAGGTTCATAAAACTTGTGTCTAAGCCCATACTTGTGAACACCAGCCACCAATTAGTTGTAAAGTCTCAACTTGAGAGGTAGACATGGGTACAAATTTTCTGGGCAACGCCCACACTCATGGCATGGGGTAAGGGTTCAAAGTTCCGCGACGAGGCCCCACTTGTAGGGTGGTAAATATAATAAATTAGAATAAGGACAAGTTTCGCTAGGGGTATTCAGTATGAATGGGGTCTAAAACCCAAACACGCCCTCTATAGGAATTAATATATTGGCTCGTAACCCCCAAGTATTGAACAAGGCAGAAAAGGGTGCAAGTTCAACACTAACATAGAAGAAATGTTTCCCATAGAAGGCTGGGAGATCCGGGAAGTTCTACCACAGACACCCGAGTACTAATCACTCTACCCAGAGGGTGTGTCTATGTGTAAGTGCCCCGCCCCACATTTAATCTCCCACATATATATAAACAATGACAAGTATCCACTGTCATGCACATCCACAGTATTATACAACAGAGGGACAACAACCAATGTTAGACGCAACAACTGGATTACATGACAGAGGAAAACAGCCACTGTTAGACAAAACAGTACAATGACTCACTGTATCACATGACAGTAACAATAACTCACTGTATCACATAACAGTAACAATAACTGGAATATAAACATCAATTTTGGAACAACAGGTTAACAATGAAGTAACTGCAAGGCTTTGTTAAACCAAACAAACAAACAATTGTATTGTGGAAACATTTGGGTTCTGGACAACCCTGTTGGCAACAATATGGTGACCTGGACATGAAAAATTGTCATATTTCAGGCAATGCACACAAAGTCTACAACCAAACAGAAGTCCCCAAGAATATTTCCCCAAAAAAGGTTCACATCAAATACATGTGTCAAACACAAACAAAGTAAATCCATACAAAGAAATAGATAAAGAAAATCTATCTAATCTGTCTCTAGAACTATCCTATGGGTCTGATGATGACTTCCTCTCCTTCATTATCCACTAGAAAAAGTCTGGCCATAATCACACTCTCTATAATCCAGGAAAACAGCTGCTTTGCATATATCCACCTATTTAGAAAATTGGGGATTGCACACACACACACACACAGAACTTTCACTTCTGGATCATATATCCATCGCGAAAAACATGTAGGAGTAATCCATATGAATCCAATGTGGATATACTGTAATCTCTCAAGTCACAGTTGCTAAGTCACTGGGCTAGGAGCGTTCCAGGGTGATATAACAGACAGGTATAAATAAGTCTGAAGCATTCTGGCGTGGCGTGACACACAGGAGTCCATGTGATTGATTCGATCAGGATCAGGCACAAACACTTTCAGTATCTCTTTGGATGAGGAGTGACATCACATAATCCATTAGAATTTCCTGACAGAACTAACTTGAATTGGGCATGAATATTCAGCCCCTTTCTCTGGGTTAAGATGTAGGTTATTCTTTCTTCAGCTGAATATACGACTTGATTGACGGGAGTTGGTAATGTGCTTGATTATCCATGTCTGGGATATGATGGATGAGAAGATTCAAAGGAAGCTGGGAGTTCACACAATCAGTTGGTAAATCCATACTGGTAAATGATGGTGAATTCCAGACTATCCATGAGCCTCTGGAATATGACAGTTGAATGTGGAATTAGGCGGTGACTTTTAGCAAGAGGTTATACTCTGTATCCATCTAGGCCAGGCATGCCTCATGTCTTTGCAGACATTGAAAAGATTAACACCGTCTTTAAGTTCCCAGAGGTAGGGAATCCACTTCAGCATATTTAAAATCCGTTAAGTATCCAGGCATTGACATTCAGGTTCAGGGTGAGTAGCAGTAACCAGCACTCTTTGTAGAATATTAGAGGAGGCTGATATCCCAGTTTCCTGCCTCTAAATCCAAACAAGTTGACTATAAATCCAGTGCGAAGCATGGTGACTAGTGCCAATACTCCACCGCCATCTCTAGCGCCTATGTAGAGTGAAGAAGAACAGGGTCGATATAGATTAGTAATACAACCCAAACATTGATAATTGTATCATAATACAATCTACACTCTTATACCAATGTATCATAATAAAACATACATTCTGATAACAATGGATCATAATTAAAATTAGAGGGAACAAAAGGGAAGGAAAAAAAAGTGTAGCTAGTTCCCTAGCACTTGTCGCCTACTGTAGAGTTTTGACCCACTCCAAAAGTGAGTAAGATATCTACTCAATAGGTACATTTCTTCTGGACTGATACTGGAGCTTCCTGGGAGGTTTTCTTCACCTCCTAAATATGCAAACATCTTTTGATAGTACCGCTGTCACATCATGGAAAAAGTTCCTGAGACAATGTCCTCATGTACACAATTCATAAATCTCCTTTCCATAGTTACAAACAGCATTATGTGACTACCACTGACAAATGACAAAAAGGCTAGCTACCAATCAGTCATCTCCTCCTGCCTCATCATCATCATCATCATCATCATCATCATCATCATGTGTTTGTCCCCCATGGGGGTGAAGTTAAAAGATCTACTTCAGCAGTAACATCATGAATAGAATATACATATGATATATATGATGAATAACAGAAAAACTTGTTAGACTTTTACTAAACATGGTATGAACTCTCTAGTGGGTATTACAACATCTCAAAGTAAAAACACAAGAGCAGGTGTCATTTCCCACTCCCTTGAGATGATATATAGATATATCATACCAAATGACAATCTTATAACATCATTTATTACAGCATCAAGCAGTAACAATCATGAGCATAAAAGGTAAAATACTCATAAAAGAGAAATCATGGGAATCTTTTCCCATACACTTGAGATTATGTATATCATACCACATGAAAATCCCATAACATCATTTATGAAAATAAAAGACTACAAGACAATCTCTGTGTATTTACAACCAGGTAAACAAAAGATTAACTCCTAAGTGCATGAAAAAGTCAAGCGAGAATATATATATATATCTCTCTCTCTCTCTATCTAACAACCTATATGAAAGTTGTACACAAATGTGAGATAGTAATATTTCTCCATCATAAGAGCAGAAATACACAATAAGCACTCAGGAAAAAAACACTTTAAACACAGAGACCAGTTGTGAAAAATAAGCATTTAGGAATAAAGTAAGTTCACAAAATCATCTCAGAAGAATGACTCATAGCCAGATTATATTGTAAGCTTTTATGAAGGCTGACTGGACAACATGGCGGTGTCTAGGCTGCGTGACGTAAACCCCTTTCAATGAAAGCGATTCTCATAATTTTCACACACACAACTTCAATCATGATATTAGTTGCCTCAAAGCATTTATCCTAATATATAACATGATATGTTGTATATAATATAATGCTCACCTAAAACGCAGAGAATAAGTGGGCTTTAAATTAACCCATTAACAATGGGTCACCCGCTAACATTGGAGAAACATGGCGATTGACCAGACCGCTTTGTCTAGATTAAGCCAATGTTTCCGGGGCGCGGCCAATCAATTGCCTTCAAACGAAACGAAATTTCGTTTTCCTTAATTCTCCCGTCGGGCTTTTTAATAGCCTCTACTCTTCAGATAGCGTGTCCTAGCAACGTCTGCTGGAAAAGACTGCGAGATGATGACATATATGTCACAGTAATCAAGGCTTTTAATGAAAGATTCAAGGACGTGGAATGTAAACAAATGGCATTGAATATCATTGCTACATCGTTAAATGTGAAACCAGCTGATGTGCATGATAACCTACAACATCAAATCACTCAGCTGTAAAATGATGATGAGCTGAAAGCTGAGTACAAGCAACCTCCCACAGCTTGAGTTCTATAAACGCTACATAAGCAATGATGAATTTCCAACTTTGAGGGGTTCAAATCTCATCGCATCTCATCTTGTTTCCTCTTGCACTTTGCGGTGTCAAGGTGAAGTATAAACAGCGGGACAGTGCCCGTTTATGAGCTTCATGTATTGATATCTTATATTCCATCGTTTACATGGTCGGCCTATTCCCCTGCTTCAATCTGGTATGTACACCATTGCTTGTTGTGGTATACATGTTAGCTAATAGCCTAGTCACATGGCCAAACCGTTTGACTTGCTGCCTTCTAATGAAGCCTAGCGCTGCTATAACCCCCAATTTAATCCTGATTTCTTCATTTCTGATTTTCTCTCTTCTTGATACATTGGGTTATTCTTTTCAGGAATCACATTTCTATTGTTGTGATTTTTCTTTTCTCTTTTTCTGTCATTGTCCAGGTTTGGCATTGGTAGCATAGAGTTGGTAGGAAGATTCTGTTGTATAGAGCTTTCTTAGAAACTATTGATACATGTTTTTTTTTAAGTATTGGTGCCATTTGTCCAATGAGTTGGTTTGCCTTATTGCATCTATTTTCGATCTCGTCTCCTGATTTGGTATTTGATGATATTATATTTGAAGTTGTTTGCTTGTTACATAGGGTGTTCTTGTAGGTGAATTGTTGTTGTTGTTTTTTCTTTGGTTATTGTCATTACCTCTGTTTTACTTGTGCTAATTTAAAAGTTATATTCTCTACACGTTTCGTTTAGACTATTCATGTGGTCTTGTAATTCTGCTTCTGATTTTGATATAAGGTCTTGATTGCATATAGGAGTTCTTTAACGGTGTACTTTACCTGTGGTTCTTCTTCTGTGTTCTGTTTGTCATGCGGTGTTCTTGCGGTCTCTGTTTGGCTGGTTTCTTTACATATGCTGTCTTTATAGGTTATGAACAAGAGATGGGACAGGTCACAACCTTGTCGTACTCCAGATCTTATGATGAATTGTTCTGTGTGCCCTACATTTGTTTTCACTGTGCATTCACTGTTGTTTTATAAGCTCCTGCATAAGTTTGTTAGGTGTGTACTCACTCCATATCGCTTAAGGATTTCCCACAGATTGTTTCTATCTACTCTATCAAATGCATTTTTTCCCAGGAATGCTAACCTGGTCAAAAATGCACGCTAAAAGTCGGATGTGTTGGCCTAAGGGTTTCGACCCAAGGGTGCCTAACCAGACACACCGCAATCACATCTGAAAAAACACTCCGGATGAACGCAAAGAAGAAGAAGAAGAAATGCATTTTCTTGGTCTACAAAGGCAAAGCAAAGTGTTTCTTTAAATTTGATTTATTTTTCTATAAGCTGTCTAAGAGCGAACATGACATCTGTGCATCCTTTGGTTTTCGTAAATCTAAGGTGTGTTTCACTTAGCTAGTTAGTTAGTTAGTTAGTCGACAGATAATCCTCGTTGCACATCGAACCATTCAGTCCATAAGTGCTCGGATCCCCTCCTCAGCAAATCCCGCAGCGTGTAGCGGCTAACGACGCCAGTTCTGTGTTGGTTTATCAATCTTCTTTGGCTTCCTGCGTAGTGTTCTTGTTTGGCCACCCCTCTTTTAATTTGCTGCTCCCGCAGTCTGGCCATTGTTGTAGATTCACAGTCATCACTTGGTTCTCGCAAAAGTCTCACTTCTCGTAGAGCATTCAGAATGTCAGCCTAGTCCATGGCGCGTCCGCCCTCCACAGTAGCCTCACCTGCGAGCTTGTCAGCCCGCTCATTTCCTTGTACTCCCGCATGACCTGGCACGAAGATGAAACTAATCTTTGCCAGCCGAGACCGCTTCAGAGGCAGCAACCATTCTCTTCGGATCGACCCCTCCTCTATCCTCTTGATCATGTTCATTGAGTCGCTAAGGAAACAAGCCCTAGTGAATGTCTGTGTCTCGAGCCATGTTATTGCTTTACTTACTGCCATGACTTCCATAGTCAGGCTACTTGTGGTTTCAGTGAAAGCACCAGAGTCCTCCTTCACAATTCTCCCTCTGGCCCGAGCTGTAAAGGCCCATGAGCTTCTCACATGTCGGACGACCGACCCATCTGTGTAGATGACCGCGTCACCGTCTAGCGAATTCTCGAAAATCAACGCTTGTACCTCAGCCTCAACAGCAGCCGGATTTTCTTGTCTGCATTTTCTATCTAGTTGGATGCAAACTGAAAAGGATGTGCAGAAGTCTGTTGGCACTTGCACCCACTCCTCGCCAGGTTCTAAGTCCTCAAGTGAACACACCTGTTGAAGAATGTCTTCGGCTTGACCCATCCACGACCGTCCTCTTTTTAACCTGCTGCCCTTCACCTTCCTAATTTCACTATGCAGTGGATGTTGCGTGTTTGCGTTAATTCTGAGGTAGGCGCGTGCCCTGCAAACTTGTATTCTCTCTTCAATGGTTGGAAAATCAAGAAGGTAGCGCATCGCCCTGCATGCTGTATCTCTTGTACATCCAAGAATAATGCGCATAGCTTCATTCTGTATCCTTTCCATCCTTTCTATCTGCTTATGGCTGAGAGTCAGGATTGCCATTGCATACTCCAAAACAGACATGACCAGCCCCTCGTACAGAAGACATAGATGGCGTTGCTCACAGTTTGCTGCCGCCATCACCCGCATCGCTGCCAAACCCCGCTTGGCCTTTGTTATCACCTGGTCTATGTGCACATTATAAGCAAGGCTTCGATCAAACTGTATTCCCAGGTAATTCATTGCCTGCGTTCTTTCCACCGTCTCTGAACACAGCATTACAGTTGGTGTTGGATTGTTGACAATATGATTATTCAACGAGAACCAAGTCACTGTTGCCTTTGTTGGGTTGACCATTGCCCCAGCTTCATCACACCAAGTACTTATGCGATTGAGTTCGGTTTGTAGTTCCACAGCAACCTCCTCTCTATCCTTACCCTGACGATACACTAAAACATCATCGGCATACGACAATGTCCTGCCAGGTCCAGTGATCTGCTCACTGGTGATTCTCACTGTGTAGGCGTTGAACAGTACCGGAGATAATGGTGATCCCTGTGGTAGGCCAGGATATATTGTTGTTGGTTCCGAAGTCCAACTGCCACATCTAAAAACTACTTTCCGTTGGTAGAGGGACTGCAGCGATCCAGCTAAGGAGGAATGGACTTACGTTTAGTTCAAGAAGCTGAAACATTAAAAAATCCAGTGGTACTCTGTTGTATGCGTCCTCAAGATCAATCGCTGCAGCAACGGTTTTCAGTGCCTGAGTGGAAACCTTCATAGACATCATGGGCAAAGACTGCTGCATTGGTCCAGGTTTCTCTTTTTGGACGGTACCCACCCAGGGTAGGTGGGAAAACACCTTCCCTCTCTAGTTGGCTTGCTATTTTCCTGGCAATTACCTTCTCCAGCAGCTTGCCTATTGTATTCTGCATGGTTATAATTCGATATCCCTGAATTTTTTTGTGGTCTTTGTCAGGCTTCGGCAAGGGAATCAGATAGCTGTGTAACCATTCCTCCTTGATGCTAGCACTCCCTATACTGTTGTTGTACATGTCTGCTAGTTTCTCTAGCTCATTGTCGGTACACCTATTTATGTCGTCGTATCTTATGCCATCAGGACCTGGAGCACTGTTTTTTGATCGTCGAAGCACAGCCTTGATTTCTTTCACTGTCACTGTGTCTTCCTCCGAAGTGTTCTGGGCCTTGCATCTGTCTGAGGTGACCTCCTTGGCCAGATTACGGCCTCCCATGTCTGTCTGGTTGCCCTGCTCAAGGTAGCGTTCAAAGAGGGCTTTGCCCTTGTCCTCGTCAGTCCTCTGCCAGGTGAGGTCAGCACCTTGGAAGTCTGAAATGCTCTTATTCTTGACTACACCACTCATGCTTTTATGTAGTCGCCAGAACAATTTCAGTGACTTGTCTGTGCTTACTCTTTGACACACCTCTGCCCATTTTTCGCTTTTAACCACCTTGACCAGTTTTTTGAAATAGCTTACTTTTGTGTGCATCTCTCTTTCTAAGTGCAAGCAGGGACTAGGATGACCAGCTCTGTTCTTCTTGGCATTTTGCCATCTCCTTACAGCACTACTCTTATCCACCCAAGCCTTCTCCACCTCGAAACTCCACCACGGTGGCTGCTCCCAGCTTTTTTTCCTGCCCTGAAACGTTCTGCGCTTGTCACGTCTTATTTTACTCACCACATCTTGCCCTGTACTGTCATACTGGAACGTCTTTACCTTTAGCTTGTGCTGCCTGGTTCTGCCTTTCTCCACCAATATGCTGCACGGGTGGTGGTCGCTGCCATGGTGTCCTAGGACACCCCATCTACACACTGTAGTGAGTGACGGTGAAACTAGCGCCAGATCAATAGCACTGTCCTCATCGCCTGGACGGCTTGCTGTCCTGGTGACACAGCCACTATTAATACAAACCAGGTCGATGGTTTCCAGTGCAGTCTCGAGCTCCTCCCCTTGTGTATTGGAGGAAGTGTTTCCCCATGCTCTGCCTTTAACGTTGAAGTCACCACAGAAAATAACATTTCTCTCGTGGCCTAATATGCCACTTAAGCACTGCCACTTCTGGGCGTCCATACTCGCATTGCGGGCAAAAACATTAACCAACACGAATGGTATACTGGAATGAACTCTCAACGCCTGTATTTGTATATCGTCACTGTCCCAACTGGACATGTCTAGCTCTGACGCCACCATGCTGTCGCGAACGAGAATCGCCGTTCCCAGATGTCGTCTGTTGTAGAAACATTTGAAGCCGGCAATTCGGAGTAGCTGATCGCCCAGTCTCGTCTCCTGGAGTGCTACAATGTCGTTCCTGTAAACTAGGGTTTCTAAAATAGAGCCCCGTTGTTTTACACTGGCACAGTTCCAATATAGAATACGGATGTTCCTGAGTCCTAGACGGTGACACTTGAGTCTAAAACGCCTCAAACCACCGCGCTTACCTTGCTTCTTTGTCCCTGCGCGGCTACCACGCCGCTTCGTTATGTTGACTGCTGACCGCTCGGAAAAAAACACGTTCTTCCGCCATGTTGAAAAAAACGTAAACACAGACTGCTGTTGAACCACACACGCTGCTGAAAATTCACTCAAGGATGGCTTCGCTCGATGCACGAACTCCGTAGCACCCGCGCAGATCTTGAGTAGAAACTCCTGGTTTTACATCCTGGACTTAGCTGGGGTTCTATAGTAGTTCCTAATATGTTCTTCAAGAATTTTGCAAAGTATGTTACCATTATGACTCAAAAGGGAAATGCCTCTCTACTGCTATGATCAGTTCTTTTCAAAACTTACCATTGCGAAGAGTCGTCGACTGCGCTCTATACTGACCGGCGCAAATCATGGAAAATCTGTTGCGTATAGCAATCGCAACATTATCAGTGTCAGCTAGCATCACACTTCTCTACTACATAGATGTATGGCCGTGAGGTAGATTTTCTCAGTATGATGCAAGTCTTCGAAATGCCGCCCTCTTAAATGTGTTTTCTTTAAAATAACGTTCGATTGTGATATTTAAAAGAACTGCACAAAATGTATGAATACTATTTTTATTTTGAAAATATAAACTACTGTAAAATAATGATATCAATTATCAACTACAACAATCTACTACAGTTGTACCCTTCTAACTTTAACTTTAAAAAATTCGTAAATGGGGATGTGTAGTCTAGAGTGGCAGCCAATGTGGATTCAATACGTTTTGTTTATCTTATTGAACTTCCTAAGTAGTGTTTTATTAATTTTCATTTTGAAAAAAACTTCTGTCCCAACTAGCTACAGAGACAGGGAGTGTTAATAAAATTCTCAGAGCTACAACGATATTCGGATACAAAGTAATTACGTTATTTTGGCACAAACAATTCAAAATATCTTCATAAAATATGTTGGATGAAGAATGACTTGCGCGATGACTTGGAATAAAATGAGGAAGAGTTGCGCAATTCGTCGACCTCACTCTCTCGGCTGAGTCCATCTGAGTCCAGTGGTAAGACAAGTCGAGACGACTGGTGACGAATATAGGTGCAGTGGATGACCAGGGCGCTCTGCATGCCTTGCCGTGCTCATTACGTTCCACAACGCTTTGCAGGTAAACGCCGTCTTGCCCGTTGAATCAAGAATGATTTCTTCCGCGCAGTCTGCCGACCCCTGTCTTCACAAGCTGGGTAGGCTTGCCCTAGTTTAGTTATATAGTAGCATTCGGGATACATCACGTAATTATTCTTGAAGATCATTGGCATTTTTATCTGATTCATATTTAAAAGACAGTATTGACTGGAAGATGATACAATATTTTCTAACGTTTTGTCATCTATATTTTGAGTTGTAAAATGTCATATAAAAACTGAAAATGTTTGCTATGGGTTTCCAGAAGCGTGAATCGTTCATTCAGAGAATTAAGGTTAATGACTAGAATATAATTGAGAAAAGTTTATGTTAAATTTATTCTCCTCTGTTGACGGTTCATCGACACATTCTTCATAGTTAAATTGACGCTTTTCTCTTCTTATTAAATGCACCAATATTATACTGATACAGGTATATACTGTTCAAACAAAAACTTTGTGACTGTGCAGCCTGTAAACGTCCAATGATGATGAGTCGTTGTTCTGTAGTGAGATAAGTCATACTTGCGCATTGAATTTTTAACTGAATTTATTCGGGAGATCGTCAATCTTTTATAAGCATTCAATAATACGGTCATAGAGTTTTGTGTTCAGTAAGTTTCACGGGATTATCATGAACCTGTCACGAGTTCTTGATAAAAATGATGTTTTGACCTTGACCTGTTTCATGACCTCAAGAATCATGAGGTGAGTGCAATTCAAGTAACCACGAGAAGTTAATGACCAGATGGACACAGTCGATGGGTTGACTGATGTCCAATCAGCGAATGCCTTTTATAAGAGTGAACACAGCACAGCCACTTGCCACTTCTCTAGACAAACTAACATTAAATTCAAATATTGTCAATAATTGTAAGCTAAAAGCAGAACTATCAACACGTAATACGTGCAATTGTCTTTTGTGATAATTGCCACATCAGCGTTTAGGAGCGGCCGTGCGGTATATTACAAACAAAAATATCTTCGCGCTGTGCGATTGACAATCTTTCGGAGAGCACCTGCACAAGAAAGCGAAATCAAAGGGTACCGAAAGCGCCTAGGCAGAGGATAAATTTATAAATATCAATATTGGAATAACATAGACCAACATAGAAAAGCGTTGCGTAAAGATTTGTAATTATTGAATGGATTTGATTTCGATTTCGCTGCTTATGCCGGTCCTTACGGTGCCGCCTGATTCGGCCGCCTCACTGTGTCATAGCACGGCACTGCCCTGCATGGATGCCGTTCGAGTCAGGACATTAGAATTTTATGAAATGTTTGACCAAATATAGCTGTCTGATTTGTAAGCTGGTAATTTTGTAAGACCCCCGAATGACGTTATAAATAGCTAAATGGTCTTCGGCGGATGAAAGGTTTTCCGCCCTTTTAATTGACTTATGCCGATCATACAGAGTATATTATTCCTGAACCTAGCGTATAGAGAATACTTTACCTATACTGATAATTTTTGAGTTTACTTTACTATACCGATTATAAAGAGTATAAAAGTTAATTGCATATCCTTTACAGGACATCCTCCCGTGTGTTGCCGGGGCCCATAAGGGAAGCAAAGAATAGCAACACTGTAGCCTACCACGCATGTCGTAAGAGGCGACTAAGGAGGCTTGATAGTTCCGTCGCCCTGCTACTGAGTGAGTGCGTGGCGCGACACTGTGAGCTGTGAGTTTCGTGTGAAGTGCTTTTGAATCTGCCCAAGTTTTTTTTTTTTTTTTTGGAACGTGACTGCATGTTCGGAGCGATGGCAGGTGGCTATGTCCCAGAGTTGACCGGTTTTTGCCTTATGCAGAAATGCGTGGCTGCTGGGCTTCTGGTTGACTGCCACTGCCGTCGGTGATGAACTGTATTTTCGTGGACTGTGTGGGTGAACATCTAGGAAACATCCAGATAGGAAAATGACTGCCGATTCCATCAGAGATGAATTGGGTGTTTCGTGGGGGACTGGTGTGTTGACATTCTGGCGGCGGCATTATGCACAGTGTATCTGTGCGGGCTGTTGTTTGTCGAGACTCCTGTCTTTTCCACTTTTCACATTGGGCAGTGGGGAGCGTTTTGTGTGATATTCACTGGCACAGGAACGGAGCATAATGGGGACGACCCGTTGCTGTGAAGTTGGAACTGCGACTAACTAACTAACTAACTAACTAACTAACTAACTAACTAACTAACTAACTACAGGACATCGCAGTCAACACCAGCATATTTCGTGCTGTTGTGATCTCTTGATAAGTTTACGTTCAGTAATTTGCCATAGCCTTCTGAACGACCGGCACTCCATAGCCATGTCGTAAGAAACTAACGCACATACCTAATATGGATGACAATGATACAAGACAGGTAATGGAAGTCCTGGCCAGGCCTACACACGACAAACATCCTGCGACATCTCTTGCACGGCAGGTTTTGGAAACCGGTCATGTGGTTGGGAGAGACAATGCGATTATTTTAATACACAAAATAGCCCCTTGTTAAAGTTTGCAGAAGCCATCATGATTGATCTACACAGACCAGTATTTGTGCAAACAGGAAGACATTGATAGTCAGTTTAAAATTACCGTAGTTAGACAATTGAAATTACTGCGCGAATATGTGTATATTTCAGCTTGAAAGATTTATCTAGTTATTTTAGTTTATGTTGTGTGATTTCTGCTGTATGTACTCGGCGAGATGCAGGTACATATGCCAGGCAATACATTGTGCAATCTATTATTTGTGTCTTCGTTATTAATTTTCTATATTTTTTTTGTTTTGTCTAAGGCATTGATCATTTCTGTTATGATGTTGTCTTGACCCGGGGTCGTGACAGTTTTCATATGGTTAAGAGCATTCTGAACTTCCGTTTTCAAAATTGATGGTATTTCATTATTATTAAGAATATCACAGTGTTCCTCTCGTGTGTCGTTGTACCGATCTTTCACATAATCTGACCACGTATTTTAAATTTGACCTAGTACTTTTATGATTTTGTCAACTTTGCTTTAAGCAACCCTCTGATGTATATATTCTTTTCTTAGTGTCTTCATAAATTATTTTGTGCATTAATTTGGTACTCCGGGTGTTCTATTGGTGTTCAATTTCCCTGCAATTTTCCTCACAGCTTGATTATTGTGCCTCTTCAGTTAGAAAGGTACCGGCATATCTTCTGGGGAGTCACTGCGGCCGAGGTGATACTGGGCACATTATCCACAGAATAAAGTCTGGATAAGAAAGTGCGGGTCACCATAATCAGGGTAAGCCCCCCCCCCCCTTCCTCTGTTCTTGTATGAGAGGTGTTCTGAAAGCCACACGTAATCACTATATGAGGAGTATCTAATGTATGTGGTGCATAACATACAGTTAACAACTATGGAAATTACACTAGATACCACCATCTTAGATTTAAAAGAATAGGGTTGTCCCCTACATAACTGTACAGCAGATGCTAAAGTTCCTTACTTTCCTTGAATTTTGTTCAATATTGTTAAAATTATACGAACACTTGAACTTAAGATCGGCTAACAAAGTGCACGAACGAACGCACTTTACTTATTATTTTTGTTTTGTTTTCAAAGTTACAAATTTAAAATAAATAAATAAAGTTCGTTAGTAAGAAGAGAAAGAACGAGGTCTTAACAATGCACTTCAATCTTCCAATGGATTTCTGAAAACTCATTATTAACATTGAAGACTAGCCGATCCTGCGATCCGCAGACATTAGCCAAGAATCAACACTGCACTCAACAGTCTAATACAGAACAGGATTGACCTTAGGTCTGTGACTGCCTGCCGGGATTGAGTTATTGTTGCATAACAGCTGTCACAATAGTTATTTCAAATCCTCTATTTAGTCATCTCAAGGAATCATCAGAACGCTCTATGCGTGACAACCAATACTTGTTATAGTGTGTTTGTTTGCTTTCGATTACGTCTGTAGTTCCAATGCGTGCTACCCTTTTAGTGTAATCTTTAATGGCAGACATATTTATGCTAACTTAAAATCATAAATCTAGAATTTTGTATTTTCTTGTTATCACGCCCTTCATAGTCTCATACTTATAATGCTAGCTTATGGTCGGGGATTATATGTGTCCATGTAATATAGTCTTTGGACAGTGTTTGTGAATGACAACTTTGAAGCTGTCCTCTTCTGGGCTTCCATTAGTTAAGCTGTCTGATGTTTCCTTCTTACTATTTGTGTTTCTTATTTCATAATTACTATGTGATATAGTCGAGGGCGGGAGTTCGAATTCATGGTTTTCATACATATATGTTGTCTATCTAATGTTATATGTGACATATTTATTAATTTCTACCTTTTGTTTTTAGTCCGGTAGCAGAAGCCTGCTGTGGACATGTGAAGTGTTAGAACCATCACATTTTGTAGACTGCAATGCACTGGCCAATAGATGGCCAGTCGTTCCTTCCGGTTGCGAGCGTCGAGCACAGACATTGCACCATCATTCGACCCCTCTCATGATGTTGTCCATACGAATGTATTAACTATCTTATGAAATGATACGTCGTGTATTACCACCACTCCAGTGCTGACACCATTCCTTATTTCATTCAATAATCCCGGACCTGGATCGTGGGCGTGCCACAATGGAAGAGCGTCAGTAAGCAGAGTTCTATACTGCTCCCTGTTCTCTACAAAGCTCACAAGTGTGGAAATACGAGTACTACACCCTGATAGCTCTGTTATAGTGTCAGTCCAGTGTTGCCCTTGTCTTCCTCTTCCCCAATTGCCCTCGACTGTTAACTGGATGATAGGCTTTTGAGGGTGTGGCAATAAGTCGGACATGCCCAAACTAGGCACATTTTTTGTGTTCTCACGCTATCTTTCAAACGTGGTTCTTGATAGACATTTGTTGTGTGTTTCAATACTAGATGCTCAGCATTTTTTTCTAAAGCATGAGTATTAAAATGTCTGGATCCTCTGTTCCTGTTTTGCAATGAATGTCCAACTCTGCACCCACATGCCTGGCATCCTGCCGTCTTTACAGACAATAGTTTGTAAAATAACACAAAGCCTGGGCTTAATTTAGAGACCATGTGTTGCTCATGCAGCATGATTCTTCTTTCGGCCTATACTATATGAAATACGCACGTTATCTGTTGACGTGTCACTGAATCTTCTGCTAGCAGCAAGATGACTCAAGAGTATTTAGTCAGTTCGTGTGTTAATCCATTGACTACTCCTCATGGATATAAAGTGCCTCATTTCAAGTTCCAATAACAATATTTTCTCTTAATAATTTCAGAGGCGTCTTAGCTCCATGAGCCAATTTAACATTCACATGGCGCTGAAAGTGAGGTCATTAATAACCCGGGTCTTCGCTGATCCGACATAGTTTTGCTGAGATTACTTGCCAAAATAGCACTTGAATGGGCATGAGGTTTACTTGGCGGCGCCCATCACTTCTCCAATTATCCTAGCTAATAGAAATAACTATACCTGGAACCAAGCTGCAATTATGGCGCCAGAATATGGTGTCTCTGGTGCGGTCACGGCTGTCAGAGATTAGTTTCATTTTCGTGCCAGGGCATGCGGGTGTACAAGGAAATGAGCGGGCTGACAGGCTTGCGGGTTAGGCTACTGTGGAGGGCGGACGCGCCATGGACCAGGCTGACTTTCTGAATGCTCTATGAGAAATAGCCTACGACTTTTGCGAAAACCAAGTGATGACCGTGAATCTACAACCATTGTCAGACTGCGAGAACAGCAAGTTAAATTCTGAATAAGCACAGAACAAATGTATCATTTTTTGATGTAGTACACCACTGCGTTCAATGCTAGTCCTCCAACGCTGATAAAGTGCTTTGATTCATGTAGATAACAAATTCTCTTGCTCGCGTGTGTAACCACTCATGCAACACCTGCTGCAAACTCTTCATCACTTGTGGAAATCACTTGGGGCTAGGTCTGGCGAGTACGGGGGAATGTTGTACACACTGAAAGTTGAGGTCTTGCATGGTCATGTTGCAAAAGGACACCTTTACTCGGAAGTCCATGTCGTTTAGATTTGATTGTGGGTCTAAGATGATTCCTGAGAAGATATGTATACGTATCACTGGTGACAGTATTCTATCTTGCATGTAGTGCTCTAAAATAAGGCCTCGTCCATTCCAAAAGAGAGTCAGCATAACCTTTCTTGCGGATGGCTGCGTGCCTAACTTCTTTAGTTTCGGAGAGGAGGGATTGTGCCATTCCTGGCTCGCTCTCTTCGTTTCCGGCTCTTGGTAATTAACCCAGGTGTCATCTCCAGTAACAATTCTTCATAAGAAACTATCGCTTTCTGCTTCAAATCACTGCAAAAGTTCTTGACAAGCATCAATGCGTCGTTGTTTCAATTCTGGAGTAAGCACCCACCTTGTGGACACTTTGCGGTACTTAGCACATCATGGATGATATGGTGTGCTGAACCTTGACTGATGTTAAGGTGTGCGGCAATGTCACTTACATTCAATCGGTTGTTTTCCTGCACGAGGCTTCAACAGCGCCCCTGTGTTGCCGGGGCCCATACTGGGGAGCAAAGAATAGTAACAATGTTGCCTACCACGCATGTCGTAAGAGGCGACTAAGGAGGATATGGTTCCGTCGCCCTGCTACTGAGTGAGTGCGTGGCGCGACACTGTGAGCTGTGAGTTTCTCGTGGAATGCTTTTACATCTGTCCGCTGTTGAGTGTAGCGTGAACTGCATGTTCGGAATGATGGCGGCCGGCTGTTGCTGGATTGACTGGTTTGCCTTTTCGGCTCACGAGTGCATTTTTCAGGAGACTCCTGGGAGTCGCCGCTGGAGCTACGGAGTTCGTGCTTTGTGCAGCGCTTTCGGCGGGTCGTCCTGTGGAAAGAGATCGAGCCATATGGGATAAAACCTGGGTGAATGAAGTCTTTCTGGTGACTGCCATTTCCATCGACGATGAACTGTATTTTTCATGGAGGACTTTTGTGTTGGCATTCTGGCGGCGGCATTATGCACAGTGTACCTGTGCGGGCTGTTGGCTTGCCGATACTCCTATCTATTCCATTGTTCACTTTTGGCAGTGTGGAGCAATATGTGTGATATTCACTGTCACAGTAATGGAGCAATATGGGGACAACCCGTTGTCGTGAAGTTGGAACCACGACTAACTAACTAACTAGCTGCAATCGACTTTGGGGTCACTACTCGGTGTACCTGACCTGGTCATGAAAAGTCTGTCACAGAAGTCACGCCGTTTTGAAACATTCTACTCCAATCACACACTTGCTAGACTGACACTCATGCATTACCATACTGGATCTTCATTCTCCGATGGGTTTCTATAGGTTCCCTCATGTCACTTATCAAAATACGGATAACAGAAGGTTTCCCCTCTTTGGTGCATGGCGAAAGTTGGGCGGCCATATTTAAACTGTCTTTATGACCTGCACCGTAATGTCATGTGCTTAACACTCTTGGCATCCTTAGCAACAATATTGGCAGGTTACAAGACAATGGTAATGTTTATTCAAATTTATATCACACTTTTAAGGTTTTCATTTGAAACTTCCTCGTATTTATATTACGAGGATAATCATTATAATACAAATGCACACCAACACACAACGACTAACACCCACAAACACATAACACATATAGATACAGAAACACAACACAGAAACACTTAATAAAGTGGATTAATACATTATTTCACTGTAATCAAGTTTATTTCAAACCTCCATCTGAAATGTGTCCTTTAGCCATGATAAAACAAATCATCTATGACACTGCTTTGTTGACAAATCAAAAGTACACTCACAATGCCAATCATAACACTAAATAACATAAAAGAATTATAGATAGAGCATGCATTGTAATGTATTTCTAAGAAACCAAGCAGACAGTTTAATTCCACCTTTAGTACAACTAGCACTGGACACGACCGTCCGATTTCTTCAGTGTTATTCTTGCTATGTGAGTGTTTGAATGTGCAGTGCTTGTTGACAGTGTCGGCTGACAACAATACATGTATGTTTGTGTGTAGGTGTGTTTGTGTGTGTGGGTGTGTATGCATATATAACAGTCAGCTGCATGTTCCTTACAACACGTCCCAATCAACCCCAGTAGTTATGTGACTATCTGAGATTTTCTAAGCATGTTCAGTAGATTGTCAATGCTTTCTGAATGGTTAACACCCATGGTTCTGTCGCCCTGCTAATGAGTGAGTGCGTGGGCGACACCGTGAACTGTGAAATTCACGTGGAATGCTTTTACTAAAGTTTTACATCTGTCCTGTACAGTGAACTGCATGTTCGGAACAACGGCTACCGGCGGTTGCTGAATAGACTGTTTTGCCTTTTCTGTTCACGAGTGCATTTTTCAGGAGACTTCTGGGAGTCGGCGCTGAAGCTGCAGAGTTCGTGCTTTGTGCGACACTTTCGGCGGGTCGCCCTGCGGTAAGAGACCGAGTCATGTGGAAAAAACCTGAGTCAATGAGGTCTTTCTGGTGACTGCCGAGTCCATGAAAGATGAACCGTGGTATTCGTGGATGCATTTTGTGTTGGCATTCTGACGGTGGCATTATGCACAGTGTACCTGCGCGGGCTGTTGGATTGCCGAGACTCCTGTCTATTCCACTTTTCACTTTGGACAGTGGGGAGAATTTTGTGTGATATTCGCCGGCACGGGAATGGAGCATAATGGGGACGACCCGTCGCCGTGAAGTTGGAACCTCGACTAACTAACGACTAAGTAACACCCATACCAATATGAATACCAACGCAAAGCAGTTTGCTTCCCAACAGACTGCGTTTCACTTCGAGCCTGGAATTGTGAAACCGCTTTCACTACTAAGTACATTCAGCAAGAGTTAATTTGGCAATGATTTGTAATGTAGATATATTATTATACCACATTATCATAATGTAGCAGATCCTCTGCACAACGTGTCTGTCATCAGGGCCGGTCTAATCGTCTCTAAATCCCGAGTGTGATGCATGAGATGCATAATGTGCTAGTTTCCCCCTGCTTTCCACACCAACATCTCTGTGGACTAAGCTTGAGTGCATGGAAGAGTCGAATGTAAGACGGGCCTGATTGCCAGATTAATTTAGTAACGAAGCCACTTTAGTCAACTTGTTGTTCTACGTTAGGAACCTTATTTATTGCAGGTCTTACTGTAGTGAAGTTGGTAGTTCAAGCAGATCAGGGGCTGATACTGTCCTCATTATATACATTTAGGGCTTAGAATACGAGCTGATTTATTATTAGTCAATACAGAATAATTCCTTATTAGTCAATGCAAGGGGTAAATAAATTAATCAATCATGTGCCATCTCTACAATGAATGTTGGCTGCAATGGATCTCTAACACTGTCTGTCTCTCGGCCTTGATTGTACATTCTGTTAGACTGCTGTCGGTCCATCTCTTGATATTATTTTCGCACTTGTATCGTTGTCTACCCCTTGCTCGCTCGCTTTTAATTTTACCCTCCAGAGTGGTTTCTTTATAAGAGTTATGTATTTTAACATGGCCGAAATATTTCACTTGCCTCTTTTAAATTTATTTCAATACATTTATACAACAGCTACTTAACAACCATTAAACAAAAGGTGGTAACTTCTTTGTTGTGGTTTTTTTTTGTTGATAAGTATCATCATAAGATATTTTTATCATCATCATCATCATCATCATCATCATCATCATCATCATCATCATCATCATCATCATCATCATCATCATCATCATCATCATCATCATCATCATCATCGTCATCATCATCATCATCATCATCATCATCGTCATCATCATCATCATCATCATCATCATCATCATCATCATCATCATCAACATCATCATTATCATCATCATCGTCATCTTCTTCTTCTTCTTCTTCTTCTTCTTCTTCTTCTTCTTCTTCTTCTTCTTCTTCTTCTGCTTCTTCTTCTTCTTCTTCTTCTTCTTCTTCTTCTTCTTCTTCTTCTTCTTCTTCTCCTCCTCCTCCTCCTCCTTCCGCTGCTTTCATCTCACAGTGGATATTTTTCCATCTACCAACTCCACCAAGCATGATGTAGACGTGTTCATACTTAGTCGGATTTTGCAGATTTATTTAAAATTCAAGCAGTGTAATTAAATTATGCTTGCAGAAAAGAAGTCATATAAACTCCAAAGACAAAATAGGAATAACACGTAATAGCAGTATCGATAATAATAATAATAATAATAATAATAATAATAATAATAATAATAATAATAATAATAATAATAATAATAATAATAAGAACCGCGAGTATGCCGTACCTTTAGAGTATTACCTATTACAAAACTCCCTCTGTTATCGAGCAGGAAAGAAAAGACAACCCTTTGATTAGTAAATAGTATAAAGTATCCACAACTATGGTTAATTTGTGCAAACAATTTGTGAGAGACCACGACGAGAAACCGACAGAGAGCTGGTCATTCAAAAACATTCAGTACCGTGAAATACAATATGATTATGTCTCCTTATAATCGAATCAGATTACGTGTTGTTATGATAGAACCGTATCATATATCAACATAATAAGGTCAGATGGCGTCTTAGTACAGTAGCTGCAACTTGTCAGTACTTAAGTGGCAAATGTTTGTACAAGCGTATGAGTACAGTAGTACTAGCGTGTGAGTACAGTAGCACAAGCATATGAGTACAATAGTGTTAGTGTGTGAGTACAGTAGTACTAGCGTGTGAGTACAGTAGTACTAGCGTGTGAGTATAGTAATACTAGCGTGTGAGTACAGTATTGCTAGCATGTGAGTACAGTAGTACTAGTGTGTGTATATAGAAGTACTAGCGTGAGAGTACAGTAGTGCAAGTGTGTGAGTACAGTAGTAATAGCGTGTGAGTACATTAGTACTAGAATGTGAGTATAGCAGTACTAGGATGTGAGTACAGTAGTACTAGCGTGTCAGTATAGTAGTACTTGGCAGCGATGCGGGTGATGGCGGCAGCAAACTGTGAGCAGCGCCATCTATGTCTTCTGTACGAGGGGCTGGTCATGTCTGTTTTGGAGTATGCAATGGCAATCCTGACTCTCAGCCATAAGCAGATAGAAAGGATGGAAAGGATACAGAATGAAGCTATGCGCATTATTCTTGGATGTACAAGAGATACAGCATGCAGGGCGATGCGCTACCTTCTTGATTTTCCAACCATTGAAGAGAGAATGCAAGTTTGCAGGGCACGCGCCTACCTCAGAATTAACGCAAACACACAGTATCCACTGCATAGTGAAATTAGGAAGGTGAAGGGCAGCAGGTTAAAAAGAGGACGGTCGTGGATGGGTCAAGCCGAAGACATTCTTCAACAGGTGTGTTCACCTTGAGGACTTAGAACCTGGCGAGGAGTGGGTGCAAGTGCCAACAGACTTCTGCACATCCTTTTCAGTTTGCATCCAACTAGATAGAAAATGCAGACAAGAAAATCCGGCTGCTGTGGAGGCTGAAGTACAAGCGTTGATTTTCGAGAATTCGCTAGACAGTGACGCGGTCATCTACACAGATGGGTCGGTCGTCCGACATGTGAGAAGCTCATGGGCCTTTACAGCTCGGGCCGGAGGGAGAATTGTGAAGGAGGACTCTGGTGCTTTCACTGAAACCACAAGTAGCCTGACCATGGAAGTCATGGCAGTAAGTAAAGCAATAACATGGCTCGAGACACAGACATTCACTAGGGCTTGTTTCCTTATCGACTCAATGAACATAATCAAGAGGATAGAGGAGGGGTCGATCCGAAGAGAATGGTTGCTGCCTCTGGAGCGGTCTCGGCTGGCAAAGATTAGTTTCATCTTCGTGCCAGGGCATGCGGGAGTACAAGGAAATGAGCGGGCTGACAAGCTCGCAGGTGAGGCTACTGTGGAGGGCGGACGCGCCATGGACCAGGCTGACATTCTGAATGCTCTACGAGAAGTGAGACTTTTGCAAGAACCAAGTGATGACTGTGAATCTACAACAATGGCCAGACTGCGAGAGCAGCAAATTAAAAGATGTGTGGCCAAACAAGAACACTACGCAGGAAGCCAAAGAAGATTGATAAACCAACACAGAACTGGCGTCGTTAGCCGCTACACGCTGCGGGATTTGCTGAGGAGGGGATCCGAGCACTTATGGACTGAATGGTCCGATGTGCAACGAGGATGATCTGTCGACTAACTAACTAACTATAGTAGTACTAGCGTGTGATTACAGAAGTATTAGAATGTGAGTACATTAGTACTAGCGTGTGAGTACAGTCGTACTAGCATGTGTGTACAGTAGTACTAGAATGTGAGTACAGTAGTACTAGAATGTGAGTACAGTAGTACTAGAATGTGAGTACAGTAGTACTAGAATGTGAGTACAGTAGTACAAGCGTGTGAGTACAGTCGTACTAGCATGTGTGTACAGTAGTACTAGCATGTGCGTACAGTAGTACTAGCGTGTGAGTACTGTAGTACTAGCGTGTGAGTTCATTATTACTTGAATGTGAGTTCAGTAGTACTAGAATGTGAGTACAATAGTACTAAAATATGAGTACATTAGTACTAGTGTGTGAGTACAGTAGTACTAGAATATGAGTGCAGTAGTACTAGAATGTCAATACAGTAGTACTAGCGTGTCAGTACAGTAGTACTAGCGTGTGAGTACAGAAATACTAGAATGTGAGTACATTAGTACTAGAATGTGAGCACAGTAGTACTAGAATGTGAGTACAGTAGTACTAGCGTGTCAGTACAGTAGTACTAGCGTGTGAGTACAGAAATACTAGAATGTGAGTACATTAGTACTAGAATGTGAGCGCAGTAGTACTAGAAAGTGAGTACAGTAGGACTAACGTGTGAGTACAGTAGTACTAGCGTGACAGTATAGTAGTACTAGCGTGTGAGTACAGTAGTATTAGCGTGTGAATACATTAGTACTAGCGTGTGAGTACAGTAGTACTAGCGTGTGAGTACAGGAGTGCTAGCTTGTGAATCCAGGAGTGCTAGCGTTGCAGTACAATAGTGTCACCGTGTCAGCACAATAGGGTCAGTACACTAGTGCCAGCTTGACAATACAATGGTGACACCGTGACAGTACAATAGTGCCAGCTTGACAATACAATGGTGACACCGTGACAGTACAATAGTGCCAGCTTGACAATACAATGGTGACACCGTGACAGTACAATAGTGCCAGCTTGACAATACAATGGTGACACCGTGACAGTACAATAGTGCCAGCTTGACAATACAATGGTGACACCGTGACAGTACAATAGTGCCAGCTTGACAATACAATGGTGACACCGTGACAGTACAATAGTGCCATCTTGACAATACAATGGTGACACCGTGACAGTACACTAGTGCCATCTTGACAATACAATGGTGACACCGTGACAGCACAATAGTGTCAGTTTGATAGTACAACAGTGCCATTTTCTCAGTACAAAAGTGACAGCATGTTATTACATCATTATCACAGTTATATTACAATAGTGCCAGTATAACAGCACAGCTGCTACGTCGTACCACTCCAGTACTCTTATCTTGTCAGTACGGCAATGACACTGTACCGGTACAGTAGTGACATCGTGTCAATAAAACTGTGCCAGCGTGTCTCATGAATAAAGTCCTGTCATATATCACTAACATTTGGAATCAGAGCACGGGACGATATGGGGCCTTTAGATGAATATTCAGAAACATAAGATTAGACTACATGACTACACATAAGGTTAATGTTGCTGTCAGTACAAAATAATCAGAGGCAATTGAAAGGATAACATTGTATACAACTATAAGAAAGATACTAACAGCATTCTTTGGTCATGTGATGAGGAGAGAGGCACTGAAGAGAATCGTGGCAACTGGAAAGGTCAGTTGAAAAAAGTGGCAGAGACACACCAAGGGAAACGATTCTGGGTGGACAGAGACGGTGGCATGACGAAATAACATCAGCAGAATTCATCCAGAACACTAGTTGAGTTGAACTAAGAACCGACATCACCGCACTCAAGACATTCCGACATGCGCTCCGTCCTCTCGTTCAACAGCCAGCGAAGAGTCATACTAATAATCGTTCAAACTGCAATTGATTGAAAGTTCTCCTGGTCTGCTCTCTCAGTGTTGAAATTCGCCAAGAACCTCTGCCGATTCCCCACCATATCATTCTCTCCAAATACGGGTTATCAATCTGTTCCACTGCTTTCTCAACCTGGTCCCATATAACACTGTGGAAAGACATGACCCCCTACGCCTGTAGGCAACGCACATGATGATGATGATGACGACAACAACATACATCGGTCCGTCTCAGAACATAAGAGGCAGATGGCACAAATATCGCGCTGACGCTTAAACTTCCCGTGCTCTGACGGCTGGATAGTGGCTTCGTTCCACACACCGGTTAGTTGGTCTTAAACGTTGATTTCTAGTTCAAAAAGCGGTGTCAAGCTACTGAACATAAAATTACTTGGAAAATTAACCTGGGGTTGATCTGCAAAGGAGGCAACTATTTTTGTTTCCTGGCTTTACTATATCATCTGGTACACAGAGAGTGAAACGCCAAGTCAATACTAGAAGTTTACAATCTACATTCTGGTACATCTGGTACACAGAAAGTGAAACGCCAAATCAATACTAGAAGTTTACAATCTACATTCTGGTACATCTGGTACACAGAGAGTGAAACGATAAGTCGATACTAGAAGTTAACAATCTACACTCCCATCTGGTACACAGAGAGTGAAACGCTAAGTCGATACTGGAAGCAAGCAATCTACACTCTCATCTTGTACACAGAGAGTGAAACGCTAAGTCGATACTAGAAGCAAGCAATCTACACTCCCATCTGGTACACAGAGAGAAAAACGCTAAGTCGATACTAGAAGTTAACAATCTACACTCTCATCTTGTACACAGAGAGTGAAACGTTAAGTCGATACTAGAAGTAAGCAATCTACACTCCCATCTGGTACACAGAGAGTGAAACGCTAAGTCGATACTAAAAGTTAACAATCTACACTCTCATCTGGTACACAGAGAGAAAAACGCTAAGTCGATACTAGAAGCAAGCAATCTACACAGAGAGAAAACCGCTAAGTCGATACTAGAAGTTAACAATCTACACTCTCATCTGGTACACAGAGAGTGAAACGCTAAGTCGATAATAGAAGTTAACAATCTACACTCTCATCTGGTACACAGAGAGTGAAACGCTAAGTCGATACTAGAAGTTAAAAATCTACACTCTCGTCTGGTACACAGAGAGTGAAACGCTAAGTCGATACTAGAAGTTAACAATCTACACTCTCATCTCTTCACAGAGAGTGGAACGCTAAGTCTATACTAGAAGTTAACAATCTACACTCTCATCTGGTACACAGAGAGTGAAACGCTAAGTCGATACTAGAAGTTAACAATCTACACTCTCATTTTGTACACAGAGATTGAAACGCTATGTCGATACTAGAAATTAACAATCTATACTCTCATCTGGTACACAGAGAGTGAAACACTAAGTCGATACTAGAAGGAAACAATCTGCACTCTCATCTTGTACACAGAGACTGAAACGCTATGTCGATACTAGAAGTTAACAATCTACACTCTCATCTGGTACACAGAGAGTGAAACGCTAAGTCGATACTAGAAGTTAACAATCTACACTATCATCTTCTTCACAGAAAGTGGAACGCTAAGTCTATACTAGAAGTTAACAATCTACACTCTCATCTGGTACACAGAGAGTGAAACGCTAAGTCGATATTAAAAGTTAACAATCTACACTCTCATTTTCTTCACAGAGAGTGGAACGCTAAGTCGATACTAGAAGTTAACAATCTACACTCTCATCTTGTACACAGAGAGTGAAACGCTAAGTCGATACTAGAAGCAAGCAATCTACACTCCCATCTGGTACACAGAGAGAAAAACGCTAAGTCGATACTAGAAGTTAACAATCTACACTCTCATCTTGTACACAGAGAGTGAAACGTTAAGTCGATACTAGAAGTAAGCAATCTACACTCCCATCTGGTACACAGAGAGTGAAACGCTAAGTCGATACTAAAAGTTAACAATCTACACTCTCATCTGGTACACAGAGAGAAAAACGCTAAGTCGATACTAGAAGCAAGCAATCTACACAGAGAGAAAACCGCTAAGTCGATACTAGAAGTTAACAATCTACACTCTCATCTGGTACACAGAGAGTGAAACGCTAAGTCGATAATAGAAGTTAACAATCTACACTCTCATCTGGTACACAGAGAGTGAAACGCTAAGTCGATACTAGAAGTTAAAAATCTACACTCTCGTCTGGTACACAGAGAGTGAAACGCTAAGTCGATACTAGAAGTTAACAATCTACACTCTCATCTCTTCACAGAGAGTGGAACGCTAAGTCTATACTAGAAGTTAACAATCTACACTCTCATCTGGTACACAGAGAGTGAAACGCTAAGTCGATACTAGAAGTTAACAATCTACACTCTCATTTTGTACACAGAGATTGAAACGCTATGTCGATACTAGAAATTAACAATCTATACTCTCATCTGGTACACAGAGAGTGAAACACTAAGTCGAT
This sequence comes from Cepaea nemoralis, assembly GCA_014155875.1. Lineage (NCBI taxonomy): Eukaryota > Metazoa > Mollusca > Gastropoda > Stylommatophora > Helicidae > Cepaea > Cepaea nemoralis. The sequence goes on along the minus strand of JACEFZ010006406.1, from coordinate 15,945 downwards.
ACTAGAAGGAAACAATCTGCACTCTCATCTTGTACACAGAGACTGAAACGCTATGTCGATACTAGAAGTTAACAATCTACACTCTCATCTGGTACACAGAGAGTGAAACGCTAAGTCGATACTAGAAGTTAACAATCTACACTATCATCTTCTTCACAGAAAGTGGAACGCTAAGTCTATACTAGAAGTTAACAATCTACACTCTCATCTGGTACACAGAGAGTGAAACGCTAAGTCGATATTAAAAGTTAACAATCTACACTCTCATCTTCTTCACAGAGAGTGGAACGCTAAGTCGATACTAGAAGGAATCAATCTATACTCTCATCTTATCTCATATGGTTCCTATTGTACCTTGTGGTGTCGAGGTGAAGACAAACAGCGGGAGAGTGCCCGTTTATGGGCTTCGTGTATCGAGATTCCCATGGATGATTCTGCTATCCCTTCTGTCCTTTGTTTACGTGGGCGTCCCCTTCTTCCGTTTCCATTTGGTATGCACATCATTGCTTATTGTGGTATACTGTTAGTTGGTAATCTAGTTACATGGCCAAACCATTTAACTTGCTGTTTTCTGATGAAATCTAGATCTGCTATAACTCCCATCTTAGTCCTGATTTCTTCATTTCTGATTTTCTCGTGTTGATACATTGGATATTCTTCTCAGAACACTAACCTGCTATATTTCTGTCTAAATACAATGCGTCTTCGTGTACAACAGATCACTTTCAAAACATCTTCACTGCTGTCTTTTCTGTCATATATCTTCTCAGAGGCCTTCTTTGGAAGTACGTTTCTAAATTAAAAGAAAAATAAAGCCCGGAGAGAATGGAGTGGCAGAGAGAGAGAGAGAGAGAGAGAGAGAGAGAGAGAGAGAGAGAGAGAGAGAGAGAGAGAGAGAGAGAGAGAGAGAGAGAGAGAGAGAGAGAGAGAGAGAGAGACCTGAGGATCTGGCCGACAACCAGTACTCCGATGAAAGGTCAGATGGACATATACTCAGACTACAACTAGTGTCATTATCATTGAAATTCTTCGCTGGCTGTTGAATGTGAGGACGGAGCAAATATGGGAATTTCCCGAGTTTTGTGGTGTCCTGGCTCAACTCAACTCGATTCAAAATGTGAGAGCAATAACGTGCATTATTACACTATACATACCGATTTCCAAGTTGTTTGCTATAAATGCTTCTAAGATAATTTCAAATACTTTCCATTTTTAACCTATCACATTTAAAAAATGTGTTCTAATAATGATTATACCTTCCATTTTAGGACAAGTATGCACTACAAAACACTGCAGTTATCTAGTAATTTGGAGGAAATGATAACGTTACACATATGAACGTAATTATTCTACAATTATATAATAGTTTTTGTTTTTTAAATTAATGAGCTTTTGGGGCTTGCGAATGAAAACCGATACAAACAGAAAGAATTGATGAAATATACATTTTTTAATGGTTAATTTGCACAGTAAACATAATTGCATTGTTACTTTCAGAAAATCGTTTGGCTGCCATGTTAATGTAACGATTTCCTTTCTCCTGGCATGCTCGTGCCCCTGGCTGTAAACAGTTGCGAAATAAACCAACAAAAGTATGGACAACATTGCTCATTCATCATGCGCCGGAAGAGGGAGTGGTACTAGTTTTTCTGTTAGTAATTGTAAACAGTAACCTTTGTTAGTAATAAAACATCTTAAGTGATATGTAAGCACTAAATCAATCGCCCTTTTATATTGTTTGTGTATGTATGTGTTCTGCAAGTTTCCCTTTCATCAAACCAATATATTGTGTTCACAGTAAACGTCTATGCATTTCTTTAAGACTCGCCGTTTCTATTTGATCTATACTTCATTTTCCATTCTTGGCATGACTGTATATTTCTCTAGCAATTCACTAACATCTATACCATCGTGGCTTGTTGTTTTTATTGTGTTGTTTTTCCCTATCAAATAACAACATACAGTGTCTTTCTTCTTAATTTCTTCTCTAACACAGCTGCTGATTCCTCTGACTCCTCCATGGCCTTGTTCTTTGATTAAAGCTCATTTGGTAGCAAACCAATAGTTCCATCTAAGTTCGTAATTTTTCCAATTCCCTCTATCTGATGCCGTTGTCACTGATATTCCCTTTCAGACGATTGGTACTTCAACTCAAAAAGAAAATCCTAACCTGCACAGTTCGCGGCGACTGCACTAGCCATGCGGCCTTAATTCCTCAGCCTCAAAAACCCCTCTGCCATATACCGCAAGGTACTATATTGGCAGTAAATGACAGATTAAATGACAGTTAGATACTACAACTCCTTCTATTTAAAAAATTTAATCAGTGCTACTGTATGGAGCAGGGACATGGAGAACAACAAAAACTAGTACAAATTAGCTACAAACAGTTATTAATTGTTGCCTACACAGAATAGGACTAACTGCAATGGTGTGATAGAATCTCCAATGTGGTGCTTAAGAAGGACACTAGACAAATAGCAGAGAATGCAGAGGTGAAGAAAAGACACCGGTGCTGATTTGGACACACATTGTGAAAACATGAGAATAGTATAAATAGAAATTACTTTATATGGACTCCGGATGGCAAAAGACAAAGAGGAAAACTAATTTAAAAAAAAAAGAAAGTAGAAAGTAGTAGTAGTAGTAGTAGTAGTAGTAGTAGTAGTAGTAGTAGTAGTAGTAGTAGTAGTAGTAGTAGTAGTAGTAGTTGTAGTAGTAGTAGTAGTAGTAGTAGTAGTAGTAGTAGTAGTAGTAGTAGTAGTAGTAGTAGTAGTAGTAGTAGTAGTAGTAGTAGTAGTAGTAGTAGAGAGAAAGAAAGAGAGCAATGAATAATATTGAGAGAGCATGGACGAAGATGCATGTGATAGCTAGGAACAGGACCGCTTGGAGTGGACTGGTTCAGGACCTATCCCACAATGAGATATAAAGAGCGAAAGAAGAAGACAGGGGCATTGAGCCTTTAAAGAGGTGTTGGTATTGCTCGGACCTGCCAATAAATGGTTCGAGCTTCAAATAACACGAGATATGTCATTTCTACCATCTAACACTGCTAAAGCATACAAGCTTTGCGTTAATTTTGATTATATGATGCGTCAGACGTTCAGAAAGCAAACGACCAAACGTAAAATTGCCTAGTAAGTAATAAACAGACAATACATGACGAGGTTGATTACAAAGTCCTAAAAAGATTGCTATAAATTTAACCCAGCTTCACAACTACCTGGTTTCTATAGGCTAGCGTTCGGCATTCTTTTTACTACTATATTTGGCACTGTCAATGTAATAAGCCAGGCAATAAATCGTACAAACTATGCTTTGTGTCTTCGTTATTCAAATTCACTACTGGAAAACATTATTTTGATTTTCTGAAACATCACCTCCCATTGCGAACTGTGATACGATTAGATGGATTACTCAAGCTGAAGTGTAATAATATCGGTACAGTATTGTCGACTGAGATTTCTTAAGGAATTCCTAAGATCTGGAATATTTCCTCACCGATATTTCAGATCTCTGAGCGCCGACAGAATATATCCAACAAGAAAAATTCTGAGACGACTGACCAAAACAAAATATATATATAGAAGAAACGCAGTCCAAGATGGCCGACCTCAAGCGAACACACAGTTCTGCGTATTATGTCACCACTTGAAGTTCACTAAATTCTGCACAGAAACCGTGTACAAGGTGAAAATCGCAGAGATTGCTCGCCTCAACAAATCACTGAGCACTGAAAAGGTAACAACGTCAGTACTAGACAGCCCAGAGAAATATGTGAGGAACTTATCATCGTACGTACTCAACAACATTGAAACGGAGGCCCTTGCATACGGATTAAAATTCTGCATAAAGACCAAAAACACATCAACCGTGTTGAATCGCAAGCACAGTTTGAAATGTTGTTTGATCAAGTCTCCAAGTTATCACCTACTTCTGCTGAGTCGGTCGGGTGGCTGAAGGCCAAACTGGTAGATTTAGAACACCAGTATCGCACAACACCCTCTAAACAGGCATGTCCGCTGACCAACGAACACCTTACTGCTTTAAAAGTATTAAAAGCTAACAAAACCTTTGTATTACTGAAACCAGACAAAGGAAGTGGTGCAGTATTGATGGACATGTCAGACTACCAGAGTAAAATGGAAGAGATATTATCGGATGAATCTAAATTCAGGTTAGATCAAACAGTAAACAAGTCGGAGGAACTGGATGCAAAAATGAGAAAAGAGATCCAGTCACTTGTGAATGAGGGGCTTATCAGTGAGGCCACTGCATACATGCTCACACCACGTGGCTTCCAACCCTGTCTAATGTACGGTCTACACAAACTTCACAAGCCTGGAATACCACTAAGACCTATCCTGTCCATGGTTAACTCTGCACAACACAGGATGGCGAGATGGCTAGCTGAAATTTTAAAGCCAGTACGACAGTCGTTTGTTTCTAAAAATACTAAAAATACATTCGAACTGGTGGAATTATTGGATACTATGGACATAAATAATAAATACATGGTATCCATGGATATAGCCTCCATATTCAGCAACGTTCCATTAGATGAGACAGTGAAAATAATAAGTGAACGCATTAGAAACAAACAACTAAAACTAAGGTATTACCTACATCTATTCTGGAGAAGGCTACTATTACTATGTACTGCCAATATAAAATTAATTTTCTGAATAAGTCATACCGCCAAATTGACGGAGTGGCCATGAGGAGTTCTCTTGGTCATATTCTAGCGGCCATCTTAATGGCACATTTAGAAGAAAAAAGATCCTCAGACATTAACAACTTGGTCTTCTACCGTCGTTATGTGGACGATATATTAATTATCACCACAGACGAGCTACAAGCAACATCGTTCCAGGCCATAATGAACATGGCGCATAAAAACATCTCTTATCTATGGAACACGAACACAACGAAACGTTGCCGTTCCTGGATATCCTAATGAGACGTAGAGCAGATGGCACAATTCACAGATCGGTGTACCGCAAAGAAACATGGACTGGCCAATATTTAAATTTGCATAACTTCGCACCTGTCCAGTACAAATGGGGCTTAGTACGGACCCTGTTAGACTGTGCTAGGAAGATATGCACCCATGACCCACTGACAGAGGAATTTGAAACTCTTAAGAATGTCCTAAACCTGAATGGGTACTCCACAGGATTTATAAAGCGTCATTGCTAACAACCGAAACCAAAATCAGACGTAACTACAGTCCCTAAGTTCAAGGTATTTACTCAGCTAACCTTTCGAGGGGATGACGTATTGCTACGCTTACAGGACCGGTTCATTACAGCAGTCGGCCGAACATTCTGTGCTGCAACTCCAGTTATTACGTACAGAACCACACATATTCCCACCTCAGCAGTAAAATAATCTACCCCTCTGTACGCCACATCCAACTGCATTTACCAATTCACGTGCAGGTGCGAATCTACCTACATCGGCAGAACAGAGCGGAAGTTACACAGCAGGGTTGTCGAACACATACCAAACTGGATTGACAAGAAACTACACACAGGCGATGGGATCTTGGGAAGGCTGACACACCACAATTATAAACTAAACTTCCAGCGTCTTCCATTGCACGTCGTATCTTGGAAACCGGTCATGCAATTGACAGAGACAGCACTTTTTGCGTAGTGTTTCATACACAAAATAATCGGCTTGTTAAAGTTTGCAGAGCTATAATGATTCATCTTCATAGGCAAATTTTGTTCAAACAGAAAGACATGATAGTCAGTTTAAAATTACCATGACAGACAATTGATATTACTGTGCGAACATGTGTATATTTCAGCTTGAACGATGTATCTACTTATTTTACTCTAGGTTGTGTGACTTCTGCCGGCTTCCTGGCCTAGAAGTTAGCGACTTTTCTCCGTAATCCCCTATACTCTCGTAAGTAAAGTGACGACGGTGAGAATCAGCAGTGGTTCGAATCACGTCGTTAACTTACGGGGTATGTGAACCGGCTTCTCAGAAAACAATGGCAAACTACTGAGCGTAATCTTGCCAAGAAATCAACAATCAGCTGAAAGATGCTGATGTTGACAGCGATGTCCTGTAAAGGATATGAAAACATATTTGTGTGACTTCTGCAGTATTTACCTGACGAGATGCTGCTAAATATGCCAGGCAATAAATCGTACAATCTATGGTTTGTGTCTTCGTTATTCAAATTCACTACGGGAAAACATTGTTTTGACTGTCAAGTAAGTTAATCAATGTTCAAACAAGGGACGAATCAATCGAACATATTGAATACAAACACGACAGCCTGTTAGCACGAAACACACTAATCAAACACAAGCAATTATAACTAACCTACCAGCAACACAATGGCTAGAGATATAGACAACCTAAGAATATATGCGCGCAGGATGCATGTTGAGTAAGGGACAAAGAAGACAATGGTAAAAAAAATTAATATACTCGATAAGGATAACAGAACATGATATTATTAAGCAATTACATACTATGGGTCTGTGAATTGATAGAGCTATAATATTCTATAGGCTTGAATATCTGGAGCATTGGCTGCAAATCTGTCCTTCCCTTTCGCAAGCGACGAGCCAAGGCGTCGCACCCGCGTTATGCCATCATCGCAGTTCTCTGTCAACCTCGCTAGCGCCCGCTTGAATAGTATTACTGTGGTTAATACAATAGACACAGGCTTTACCTGCAAGCTGCAGGTTACGTTGATTGACAACAAATGTTTAGGGTGTATTTCTAATGACTGTGCAGTGTTTTAAAATATTGCCGGTCCAAGTTTTGTATTTACCCTCTCTAAAGTTAATGCAATACAATAGGTAAATACAAAACTTGGATCGGTAATATTTTAAAACACTGCACAGTCATTAGAAATACACCCTGTATAACGCATAATTGTAAATGTAGTGTTAAACGGACGTTACATGTCTTCGGACAGATATCTAACAATATGGCGTCAATTAAAGTATATTTGAGAAGAAGGCTTAAAATGCATTCGCAGACAATGCATCTAGGACTGGGAACTCTTACATATCCTGGGTTTGGCTGGTTCGGTAATAGTTGAGAATGACAGAGAACCAGCTATGTGACGTCAATTCGGTAATAGTTGAGAATGATAGAAAACCTGTTGTGAGACGTCATTTCGGTAATAGTTGAGAATGATAGAGAACCAGCTTTGTGACGTCATTTGGGTAATAGTTGAGAATGACAGACGCATGCCAGATCACAGTCTCCCGAAGCGAATATATTACGGCGAGCTGCGTTCTGGTAAACGCTCCCAAGGCGGCCAGGGGAAACGCTTGTAAGACACTCTTAATATCTCACTAAGCGCTTTTGGAATTCATCATGACACTTCGAAGACTGCTGCCAAAGACCGAGATTCGTGGCATACATCATTACGCAAGGGTGTAGTTATTTGTGCAGCAAACAGGACTGCAAGAGCTGTGAAGAAAAGGCTGGACAGTGAAACCACTGCAGGAGAGCCTCCTCCTAGAAAGTCAAGTATTCTTTGCCCACAATGTCAAAGAACATTTCGAGCCAAAATAGGCCTTATCAGCCATCTTAGATCTCACGGCTCCATACTTTCAACCCCACTGGATAAAATGAATGGCCATCATCATGTTTGATAGACAAACAACATACACTGAGAATGACAGAGAATAAGCTATATGACGTCACTTCGGTAATAGTTGAGAATGACAGAGATCCAGCTATGTCACGTCACTTCGGTAATAGTTGAGAATAACAGAGAACCAACTATGTGAAGTCAATTCGGTAATAGTAGAGAATAACAGAGAAACAGATATGTCACGTCAATTAAGTAATAGTTGAGAATGACAGAGAACCAGCTATGTGGCGTCAATTCGGCATTAGTTGAGAATTACAGAGAACCAACTATGTCACGTCAATTAAGTAATAGTTGAGAATGACAGAGAACCAACAAAGTGACGTCAATTCGGCATTAGGTGAGAATAACAGAGAACCAACTATGTCACGTCAATTAAGTAATAGTTGAGAATGACAGAGAACCAACAAAGTGACGTCAGTTCGGCATTAGTTGAGAATGACAGAGAACCAGCTATATGACGTCAATTCGGTAATAGTTGAGAATGACAGAGAACCAGCTATATGACGTCAATTAAGTAATAATTGAGAATGACAGAGAACCAGCTATATGACGTCAATTCGGTAATAGTTGAGAATGACAGAGAACCAGCTATGTGGCGTCAATTCGGCATTAGTTGAGAATTACAGAGAACCAACTATGTCACGTCAATTAAGTAATAGTTGAGAATGACAGAGAACCAACAAAGTGACGTCAATTCGGCATTAGGTGAGAATGACAGAGAACCAGCTATGTGACGTCAGTTCGGCATTAGTTGAGAATGACAGAGAACCAGCTATATGACGTCAATTCGGTAATAGTTGAGAATGACAGAGAACCAGCTATGTGACGTCAATTCGGTAATAGTTGAGAATGACAGAGAACTAGCTATGTGACGTCAATTAAGTAATAATTGAGAATGACAGAGAACTAGCTATGTGACGTCAATTAAGTAATAGTTGAGAAGGACAGAGAACCAGCTATATGACGTCAATTCGGTAATAGTTGAGAATGACAAAGAACCAGCTATGTAACGTCAATTCGATAAAATAGTTGAGAATGACAGAGAGCCAGCTATATGACGTCAATTAAGTAATAGTTAAGAATGACAGATAAACCAACTAAGTGACGTCAGTCAGAAATTTTCGGCAGCAATCGAAGATTTGGTAAAGGATGCGAAATACTGGTGCGCAATGTGGGTAGTAACGACTGCAATGGGTGCGCGATGTGTTTATGATCACAGAAGCTGCCTTAACTCACTTGCAAGTTTCTTATATCAATGTTATAAAGCTGGATTGACTCCGGATGTATGTTAGGTTAGTTGCCTGTCCTTTACACAACATTGAAACCAATCCCAGAATGCATTGCCTGTCTGTGATTAACTAGGCATTTACAGTTTAGTAGTTTCCCACTGCTTTCTGAACAGCCGACGCCTCATATCAGCGATATCAACGCAAAGCAGTCTGCTCCCCAATCGCGGATGATATTAAATCCTCGATCGGAATTAACGCAGTGACACTCTCATGCAAGCCTTGGCGACTTTGTAAACTATGAACTTAACAGACCCTTCAAGATACGATTGTTAAACTATATGTCTACATGACGTTTCCATCTACAGTGGGATGGGTAAAAAAATGCAGATGAGCAATTGTAATACAACTGTAGATTTGTGCCATACTTGTAAGAGTTCCTGTAATAGCCAGCCTTCGATTCCTAATTTACTACATGGTTACGTGTGTTTAATGACGTCAATGATCTCCTAAAAGTTCATGATATATACTCTCTGAAATACAACGTCTTATTCCCGGGTCGCCTTTACCTAGTTTAAATTATGACCTAATACTTGATCATGGGTTGACCTGGAAAAGCCACAATTCTCAGAGTATATTTAAAAAAAAAGAAAAATGCCATTACGAGAAAATCAGTGCATTTAAAAGGCAGCTTCTTTATAACAAGTTGAGTGGAGATAATCCAACGGTGGTATGTATTATATCAATTGTGTTTGTGTGTGTGTGTGCTTGCGTGCGTGTTTGTGTGTGTGTGTGTGTGTGTGTTTGCATGTGTGTTTTTGTATGTATTTGTGTGTGTTTGTGTGTGTGTTTGTGTGTGTTAAATACTGCATATCCTTTGCTGGACGCTGTTATCAACCCCGATGTTGACTATCTCGGCAATGTTACGTTCAGTAGTTTGCTATTGCTTTTTGAACGAGAACTCAACGTTTAAGTGCAACTGACCGGTGTAGAGAATAGCCCCACAGCCCCGTCATCAGCGCACGGGAAGTGTAAGAGCCAGCACTGTTATTCTGTCGGCTAAACTGACAGGCTCATATTATCCAAGTACATGCAGATGATTGCAGTCTCTCGGATTTTAAGCTACGGCTTTTACTGGGGGGGGGGGGGGGGGGTTCATAGACCGATAATGTTTGACAAACTCAGAGATACTGATTGCCAAGGTCAGGTATACTGATTGACAAAGTCAGATATACGGATTGACAAGGTCAGTGATATATACTGGCAAGGTCAGAGACACTGATTGACAAGGTAAGAGATACTGATTAACAAGGTCAGAGATTCTGACTAGCAAGGTCAGAGATACTGATTGACAAGGTCAGATACATTGACTGACAAGGTAAGATATACTGATTGACAAGGTAAGATATACTGATTGACAATGTCAGAGATACTGATTGACAAGGTCAGAGGTACTGAATGACAAGGTCAGATATACTGATTGACAAGGTAAGATATACTGATTAACAAGGTCAGAGATACTGATTAACAAGGTCAGAGGTATTGACTGACAAGGTCAGATATACTCTGTGAAAAGGTCAGATTTACACTGTGGTTTGTGTCATTTGTGGGACATAGTTAGCCACACGCCCTTTCACATGATTTCGCAATAAATAACAGCACTGATTGGCTGTCTTGGTGTTCTAGGAAATGTTACGTTAACACTGATGACCGAGCGTTTATGGGAATGCGCCTAGTGCAATAATGTCGGTTCTTGACTCAACTTAACTTAATTCAACACAACTCAACTCTATTACGTTCAGTCATTTGTCATTGATTTTTAAACGACCGACGCTCATGCCGCTGTGAAAATCGTCACAAAGCGATCTGTTTCCAAATCTTCGAACCCGGTTTGTGAGAACTGTGAAGATTCATTCACTATCACATACAAAGTTAATTGCATATCCCTCCCAGGACGTCGAAATCAACGTCAGCATTTTTTTATTTTTTTTGGCTGTTTGTGATTTCTTAACAAGTTTACAAGTTTACGTTCAGTAGTTTGAAATTGCTTTCTCAAAGTCCGGCACTCATACTATTTTATTAAAACAAATGTAAGGCGGTCTGCTGTCAAATCGACTCAAGCTATATTTCGAACGCGGTATCCGGGATTACGAAATGAGTCGGTAACATTTTTGCTACAGAGCGGGTATTACCACACACACCGACATATATAGAATACCAAGCAATATAACGCTCCGCGACTTCTAAACGTCCCATCTGGAGATTAGGATGGATTCCGCTGACAGGGATGTGGCTAATACACGGAGTGGAAACATCAGTTTTATTCTAATCTCCAAATGTCCATCTGTTATGTGCTGAAACATGATCCGGTTTCATAATAACATCCTTATCGCACAAGTGTTATTATCATAAAATTATCCTGCTACAAGCGTTATTTTGATGGAAGGGATTTTTTAAAATAAACGATTAATGATGCTACCACAGGTGTTATTCTCAAATAATGAATGTTTCTGCCACAAAAGTTATTCTCAGGAATGTGGCTCCTTCATATGTTTTGTACACGAAATTTTGTTGATAAACTCTGCGTGACGATGTAATCCGATGTGGTATATTAACACTTTACAATGATAGACTGGTGTTCTGTTGTCGTTTGCAGCGAAGGCTAAGTTTTAAACGCATCTGAACGCATTTCCTATATATTTAAAGGTCCTCACACAAAAAATACACTTTTAAATGACATTGAAACAAGAAACAAGAAAAGAAAACATAATAACCACATACATGTTTGAGAAGGTTACAAAGAATAACAAATAAGTTTACGAAGGATGGAAATGTATGATTCAGAATGTTGAAAAGATCAATAAATGAAAGTTTGAAATGTTTGAAATGAATAACAAATGTTTGAGAAATTTTAAATTGTAAGTAAACTGTATTTGAGAACGTTGTGAAAAGTAATCAATATTGGTTTGGGAAGTTTGAAAAGAATAATAAATATAGATTTGGGAAGGTTAAAAAGAGTTTTAAATATACGTTTGAGAAAGTTAAAAAGATTAATAAATACGAGATACATGGGGTTAAGATTAGTACCCAAAAAAATATGGGTTTGAGGAGGTTGACAATAGTGATAAACACAGGTTTCAGGAGGTTGAAAAACATCAGAAATATATTTATTATGAGACTGAACCGTGTAATAAATACAAGTTGAGAAGGATAAAACAAATAATAAATGGGAATGTATTGTGTTAGTGTCTACTGAAATGGAAGTTATGATAATGAGTTTAATTGAATCATAATCATCATCAAGTGCCATGCCAGCTGGCGTAGGCGTTCATGGATCTCCACAGATCTCGGTCTTTGGTGTTCTGGATCAACTCTGCTGCTGATTTTCTTCCATGCCACCGTCTTAATCCGTCTAGCATCATTTCTCTTGGTCTGCCTCTGCCTCTCTTCCTCTCGATCTTTCCAGTTGCCACTATGCTCTCTAATGCCTCTCTTCTCATCACATGACCAAAGAAAGCTGTTTGTCTCTTTCTTATTGTTGTAAATAGTGTTCTAGTTTCATTAGCCTCTTTCAGGCAATCGTTGTTTGTTACTCTGGCAGTCCTAGGAATTCGCAACATTCGTCTCAAAAACCACATCTCTGTTGCTTCTAAGTTCTTCCTAATTTGTTCATTTACATTCTAAGATTCTCTGTCATACAGCAAAACTGGTTCTATATAGCATTTCAGTACTCTTGTTCTTACATTCATTGATAGTGACTTATTGCATAAGATACTCTTCATTTTTCTGAAATGCGGTTTTTGCCTGCCCTATTCTGTTCTTGCCAGTCTCTCTGGCCGAGGAGTTAAACGACTTTCTCCGTAATCCCGTTTATCTACGTAGGGTCTCGCAGCGCGCGAGAATTGGTAGCGGTTCTCGTCGCGTTGGTGACTTTCGGGATAAGTGAGCCGGCCGTTCAGAAATCAATGGAAAACTACTGAGTGTAATCTTGCCTAGAAATCATCAACAGCGGTAAAATGCCGGTGTTGACAGAGATGTCCAGTAAAGGATATGAGGGGGCAAAAAAAATTCTGCTCTTAATATCTCTTGTACATCTTTCATCTGATGTTATAAGTGCCCCTAGGTATGTAAACTTATCTATTTGGTTAAGAATTTCCCCTTCTATTTTTATGTCACATTTTGGTGTCACCATTTTCTTTGATATTACCATTGTTACTGTTTTCTTGATATTAAAGGAGAATCCTTTATGTGCACTCCCTGTTACTACAATGTCCAACAATTGTTGTAGGTCTGTTGCATTATCCGCCACCAATACTGTGTCACCTACATAGCGTATATTGTTTATATTATAACCTTTGATTAGTATTCCTGTGCTTCTCTTTGATTTTCCCATTATTTCTTCGCTATATAGGGAGAAGAGATTCGGTGACAAGACACACCCCTGTCGTACTCCCAGCTTTATCTGTTCGTAACTACCTTCTTTATTTCCCATTTGAATTGGTGCTACTTGGTTCCAGTAAATATTCTTTATTATTCTTAAATCTTTCCCATAAATGTTGAAATCTTCCAACATGTTAATCAGTTCATCACGTTTTACTTTATCAAATGTTTTATTTTCCCCACGCATAACCTTCACAGGACATCGTTGACAACATCAGCACCTTTCAGCTGATTGTTGATTTCTTGGCAAGATTACGCTCAGTAGTTTGCCATTGCTTTCTGAGCGACCGGCTCACAAACCCCGTAAGTTACCGACGCGACGAGAACCGCTACCGATTCTCCCGTACGTCACGTTACTCACGAGAGTATAAGGGATAACGGAGAAAGACGTTAACCTCTAGGCCAGGGAGACGGCACTTTATCAAATGCCTTAGTATAATCTATGAGGCACAAATATATGTCTTTCTGTGTCTCTATTGACCTTTCTATTAGTGTTCGTAATATATATATTGCATTGTTTGTACTCTTTCCTTCCACAAAACCATATTGTTCTTCACTAATTTCCATTTTTATTTTCTTTCTTGTTCTTCTCATTATAATTCTGAGTATAAGCTTAGTGACATAGTTTATGAGGTTAACTGTACTAAAATTTCGCATTGAATTGCTCCTGATCTCTTTGGTATAGCTATAAATACAGATTTCAGAATATCCCTCGGTAAATATCCCTGCTGTAAATATCATTCAACATTTTGGTTAATATATCTACTCCAAATTCACCTAATACTTCTAATTCTTTTACTGTGATTTCATCTTGCCCAGCTGTTTTTCCTTTCTTCATGTGTTTTGTAGCGTCAGCGACTTCTTCTTTTATAATAGTTGGGCCTTATAAGTTACTTTCTTCTGTTAATTCTTCCCTTTCTCCATTATATAATTCTCTTATATACTCATTCCACCTCTTCATTATAGCACCTTTCTCCAATAATATCTTTCATGTTTTTGATTTCAAACACCCTGTATTTATTCTTAGAGTTCTTCCTGTGAGCTCACTGATTTGTCTGTGCATATGCTTTTATCTTTAATGGAATTTAATTCAAAATTAATTGAATACAATAGTAATTAGGCTAAGTCGATATAACATTTTGTAATACAAAATCCAGATGTGCTAAAATACCTAGAGACTTCTGTTTTGCAATGATGAGTTACACGAGTTAGATGTATAAGCAATCATAAATGCTGAACCAAATTCCTGTGTCAAATTTAGCCTGTCTAATGATAGACTGCATTTCTATTTTAATTCGGTCATTATTCATAGAGATGGACATTAGACAGACGGACAGAAGACCAGTACGCTGACACAACCTTGGGGCATTCAGCACGCTTAATTATACCCGGGTTTAAAATAACTTCTGGACTCGCCCAGAAAGAGCTAGGCTATAGAAAGCTAACGATGGTAATTTACTCAAGTGGTGTACCACTTATTACGTGGTGCGGTATATTTCTATGTCATCCAGTGTAATAATTGTAGTGGTACATTTCACTTTGTCCTCCGCTGTTCACATACATGTGGTGCTGTATATTTCTATGTCCTCCACTGTTCACATACTTGTGGTGCTGTATATTTCTATGTCCTCCACTGTTCACATACATGTGGTGCTGTATATTTCTATGTCCTCCACTGTTCACATACTTGTGGTGCTGTATATTTCTATGTCCTCCACTGTTCACATGCTTGTAGTGCTGTATAATTCTATGTCCTCCATTGTTCACAAGCTTGTGGTGCTGTATATAAATGTCCCTTAGTGCTCACATACTTGTGGGGCTGTAAATTTCTATGCCCTCCACGTTTCATATACTTGTGGGGCTGTACATTTCTATGCCCTCCACGTTTCACATACTTGTGGGGCTGTACATTTCTATGCCCTCCACGTTTCACATACTTGTGGACTGTATATTTCTATGTTCTCCACTGTTCACATACTTTTCATGTTTAAACCGTTGGTTATTTCAAAGTTGTTTGCTTTTTTTTTTTATTATTTATATTAATTCTACAGAGACATTAAGTCAAGGACCCTTTTTTTTATCCTTTATTATGTATCGGGGATGTGGTAAAGATAAATAAGTAGAATACTCTTATCCCCACCAAAAGGCATATTCCGTATACACTGCTAACTCCAATTTGTTATAGACCAACTGATTTTTGATGTGGTCACTGTCAATCCGAGAGGAGTGGCTGGCCGAGTGGCTAGAACGGCGGACTCTCCTTCGGGAGACCCGGGTTCGATCCCTCGGTAAGTTGTGGGATTTATTTCTGTCGGGGGGCAAAAATAAAATTCTAACCTGAACAGTTCGTGGCAACTGCACTAGCCAGGTGGCCTTAATTCCTCAGGGTCAAATACCCCTCTGCCATACACCGCAAGGTACTATATTGGCAGTAAATGACAGTTTATGACTGTCAACCCTTTACTTCTAAGAAAATATTCATGTATCACTTTTAGGCTGGGTCGAATAGGGAGTTGAGATCAATTTTGAAAATTATCCCCACCTCGAGAGGGATTCTAGTATATGTCCATCTGGCCACCTGGCTAGTGTACTGGTCAATGCACCTCCACGTCTCTCATTGATACAATACATGATTGTATATGG
>JACEFZ010006405.1:0-30345 GCA_014155875.1 Cepaea nemoralis | reverse complement strand
TTTAATTTGCTCTTCTCTGTATTACTATCATGTATCTGTATATCTTTGATTGCTTTCTTCTGTTCGATTGTAATATCTATGAGGTTTGCACTGGCATAGTGTTCCATGTTTGCATTTGCAGCCTTTTTCCCTGTAAGCAAGGCATTTCCTTGTTTAATAGTTATTTGTTTGTTTCTAGGTCCTTCGTTGTGCATGGCTTTCACTAGTTTCCATAGTTTGTTTCCATCCCTGTCAAAGTTCAGGTTTTCTGTTTTTTCCTTCCAACAATCTCTTATTGTTTGATTTACTGTTCTTTTATATGTTGCTGAGATGGCTTTGAGAGAGATGTTCGCTTCAGTTGTTTGTTCTCTCTCTCTCTCTCTCTCTCTCTCTCTCTCTCTCTCTCTCTCTCTCTCTCTCTCTCTCTCTCTCTCTCTCTCTCTCTCTCTCTCTCTCTCTGCTGTCTTCCTGGCATCTTCAACTTTGTCCTCCAAAATTGGTAGTTCTTCAGTCCAGTATGGTTTGTAATTTTTCCTCGCTCCTCTTGGAATAGACCCAGTGGCCGCCTGTATTATTGCTCTGGTTAGACTTTCCACCATTTGCTTCATGTTGCCATATCGTGTTTTTATGTTTTCACAATATTTGTCTGTTAGTATGGCAAATCTGTCCCAATCTGCTCGTTTGTAATTCCAGCGGGGCAAAGGCTTTTGCTCCTGTGGAACAACTCCACATTCATTACAAGCTTGATTGGTCTGTGGTCACTACCTGCTAATTGGTCAAGCACATGGAGATCGATTTTGTGGAGGATGTCTCCTGTGCAGAAAGCTAAGTCTGGAGTAGAAGTGGTAAACCATCTTCTGGAGTAGAAGCTTGGTGTGTCATCCGCTTTGTTGAGTAGATGGAGATTTTAGTCTATTTCCCAGTCCTCCACTTCATCACCTCTTTTGTCAGTATCTGGGTATCCCCATCTTTCTGAACGGCTATTAAAGTCTCCGACAATAATGCAGTTTGTGTCAGTTATGTTCATGTTTGAGATTGTAAGGTCCTTATCTGCTGGGCTATACAGATTGTAAATTTTTATTTTCACGTCCTTTATCATTATATCAACACCTATAATTTCCGTTTGGTTGTCAGAGATCACAGATACTTCACTGCAAGGTATTGTATTTCGTGTAAGTATTAGAACTCCTCCTTTATGTCCTTCGCGGTCGAAACGTGTGGCCTGATATCCTCTGATTGAGAATCTGCGATTGGTGTGTCTCTTGAATGCATGCCACATCTATACTATCTTTATGAAGACGCTTTGTTAGGGAGACTTTCTTGTTATAAACTCCTTCGGCATGCCACTGTAGTATGTTGAGTGTCCGGGGTGTTTGGTCAATAGCTCTTAACCTACTCCTCTGTGCCATGACTCCACAGCACAGGGGAAGGTGACCACCAGTAGTCATGGGTGGACCCCCTCGAGGCAGGGGGCCCGGTACTATCACCGCCTGATGAGACTTCGCGGGATTAGCACCATAACGATTAATTTTCATCTTTAGCATCATGAATTGATTAAGTTACGTTGCACTGCTTTGTCAAGCCTGTGGCTCAGTAAATCCTATTTCGACAAGCATTTTTCGGGATGCTTTCCCTAGCCTTTCACTGTCCCCAGTCCACCTTCGTCAGGTTCCTCTCCCTTGACCTGTCCGACATGGGTGACCCTACCAGTAGCTGTGCTACCGTCGGTATAGCTCTTGGGGTCATTGGAACGCTCAAGCCCCTCTACCTCGTCAAGGTGGACACGCGGCAGAGGGGGGCGAGATACGTTAACACACCATAACTCTTTACCCTGACTATGAAGGAGTAGCAGGAGAAATTTGAAATAAGGCATACTGGAAGCTAATCATATTTGCACTTAACCTATAAAGTATATGTTTGCTTAATCACTGGGTTATCCCTTTTTGGCGCATGGCGCAACACACTCTATTAAACGGAATTACGCTTCCAGGATTGATCAGAACAGCGGAGAAGTCAACGGCCACAGGTGTGATAAAATTCACGATGTTACACGGACAAACATCCACGTAGATGTATGTAACCAGCGTTTCATGATTCCTGCTGTTTCTTTCAAACACCGATGTCCTTGATTACGTGTTGTCTGTCAGATGTTGCTGATCTGCTGAGTGAAGGCAGACCATCTTCAGAATGCAACGACGGAAATACAGCAAGACTGAAGACAATCACTGATCGTGATAGAAAAAGTTAATATGAAAATTTCCGAGGTATCTTGTGTAATAAAACTGAGGGAAGAAATTAATAATACACAAAAGACTCAACATGAAACAAGTGTGTGCCTAATGTTTTCTTTACCTGTTTTCGCACTTCTTTTAGTGCACATTAAAGTTAGTTGCATATCCTCTACAGGACTTCGTTATAAACCCCAGCATTTTTGGCCGTTTGTGATCTCTTGGCAAGTTTACGTTCAGCAGTTTGCCATTGTTTTCGGAAGGGACCGGTACCCATACCATTTTATAAAAACGCAACGCAAGGCGGCATGCTTTAATGCACTAGAGTGATTTGATTTTATTCTGAATTAGCTTTCGATATTACTATTCTCCCTCGCCATCAGGCGAACCCACTCCGGGTTCTGAGGTACTTGTAATTTACTGCCCCAAGCCAAGGACGAGAAGTCAACATATTAGTCCAACTGATCGGTTGAACCCGCTACCTTGGCATCAGTACACAGGAATTTAAAGAGCGAGAGCTCTTGTCAATTCGGCCATGCTTACTTCCTTTATACCTGTTGACACGTGAAGAGAAGTAAACGAGGGTTATAATAAATGACTATCGATGGTTGTTGAAGACGTTCCAGTCTGAACATATTTCGACATTCACGATGACAGTAGATGAGATCTGGGTTCAGTATTATGATGCCCTGTCAAAACTGTCCTGCTTTCAGTGGAAAACTACTGTATGGCAAAATCCTGTCATGCTCAGAAATATTCAGGAAAAGTAGTGCTGAATGTTTTCTTGAATACTAAATGTGTCCTACAGAAGGGTTATATGCCTCGTGAGAACATGGTTCCCTGTACTATGACCTAATTAGTTCTATCGATAAAACTACAATAAAAAGACTATTGCTAGAAAGAAAGAAAAAAGCCGAGGACGCATTCAAAATCGTCCCTTGCTTCTTGACACAGTACTCTCTGGCAAAGAAAGGCTTGTACAGCTAGCAGTCAAATCTGTTGATATTGAGATTCTTCCATGCCGACCATATTCTTCAGATTTACTTAAATCGGTGTTTTTATTTTTTACAAAGTCTTAAAACACAGCTCACGGGAAATCATTTTGACAGTGATTAAGAAGTCATACTGGCCAATGATAGCTGGGTTAGTTGCATAGTTGCGTTGAGCTGAGACAACAACCAATGTCATAGCACACGGGACATTCCTATACATGCTATATCCTCAGCTGCAACAGCCAGCGAACAGTCCTAATACTTATGTTAGCAGTAGCAATCTGTGTCCTGAGTATCGGCCAGATCCTCTAGTAACTTTCTGCAGCACCATTCTCTCCAAAGCATGATGATCCGTTCTTGATAAATATACACACGATTCCAAAGGGATCCGACCACATTTGCCTTTGTAAGCACAATGTGTGCCACCAAGGAGTGCAGTACCAGCCATTCTCGTTTCCCGCCACACCAGCATGTCCTGGGGGGAAAATCCAAAAGAGGCTATATATTTTTGATTGGTGAATCATTACTACTACTAGTAGCTGCTACTACTAGGCGTGCACTGGAATTGTTTTGAGTTTGGGTAGCTTTTCCCTATTACCAATTCCCCCCCCCCCCCCCGCCCGGGCTATCAGGCGAACGTACTGGAACTTCTAAAGCAGTTATTTGTCATTTGCGGCCACGAGTCAAGGACGAGAAGTCAACATTTAAGTCCAACTGACTGGTGTGTGGGAATTACCTAAATGTTTAACCAAATATTATCTTAATTTGTAGTTTACCGTTCGAGATACTAATGGCAGGAATAGGGGGAGGGAGTGGGATTAGTGCCACCTTTGTTTATTTTGTAAACATCCGCTCCGCCTACACTGTGTGCGAGATGAAGGCGGACGCCAAGCCACTTCACCCTCCAGAAGATATAATCAAACCAATAGTCGAGGGAGCAGGACGGGTGATTTCATGCTAGGACGATCACCAAATTGACCCATGTTTAACTAGGTTAACTGAATTCCCTGCCATTTTGTGTAGAAGCATTCTCAAATATAATTAGATTTTGTGCTGGGGATTTGGTTGTTAAGGGGATGCGTAGAGGTTCCATCTTTCTTGGTCACACATATCAATCACGTTTGGTATTCTACATTCAAATAGCTTCACCATTTTGACCTGGTAGAACAAACGATGAAAATTATAAGATACCACCCACTTTGTTATGATCAATTGCAGGATGAGAAAAGATGAAATTGGATCTAGGATAAACCCTCACTTCAGACAAGAAGTCTTTCATTACCCAGTCGTAGCGAAATGACACACGTGACGGCCCCGACGCGTGCATTGATTGCAGATTTATGGGTACTCATTCGTGAACAAGTTCGCAATAATAGTGTTCTGACACTCACGGACAAGTCTTACCTATATACTTTCCTATTTATTGAACTGTCTCTCTGGCTGTCTTTCTGCTGGACTGCCTGTCTGTCTTTCTGTTTGTCTGCCTATCTGTCTTTCTGTTTGTCTACCTGTCTTCTTTCTGTTTGTCTGCCTGTCTGTCTTTCTGCTTGTTTGCCTGTCTGTCTTTCTGTTTGTCTGTCTGTCTGTCTTTCTGCTTGACTGCTTGTCTGTCTTTCTATTTGTCTGCCTGTCTGTCTTTCTGTTTGTCTACCTGTCTTCTTTCTGTTTGTCTGCCTGTCTGTCTTTCTGCTTGTTTCCCTGACTGTCTTTCTGTTTGTCTGTCTGTCAGACTTTCTGCTTGTCTATCTGTCTGTCTGTCGCAATATATAACATATATTCATACTATCAGATTTAAACTCAGGTAACACATTCCACGTACAGGCTGGGTTTTTTTCCCAACAGGTTAATGCCTCGAGGCTTGTGTGTGTGTGTGTGTGTGTGTGTGTGTGTGTGTGTGTGTGTTATAGTAGTAGTAGCAAAAGCAACAGCAGCAGCAGCAGCAGTAGTAGTAGCAGCAGCAGCAGTAGTAGTAGTAGTAGTAGTAGTAGTAGTAGTAGTAGTAGTAGTAGTAGTAGTAGTAGTAGTAGTAGTAGTAATAGTAGTAGTAGTAGTAGTAGTAGTAGTAGTAGTAGTAGTAGTAGTAGTAGTAGTAGTAGTAGTAGTAGTAGTAGTAGTAATAGTAGTAGTAGTAGTAGTAGTTGTTGTTGTAGTTGTTGTTGTAGCAGCAGCAGCAGAAGCAGCAGCAGCAGCAGTAGTAGTAGCAGTAGTAGTAGTAGTAGTAGTAGTAGTAGTAGTAGTAGTAGTAGTAGTAGTAGTAGTAGTAGTAGCAGCAGTAGTAGTAGTAGTAGTAGTAGTAGTAGTAGCAGTAGTAGTAGTAGTATTAGTAGTAGCAGTAGTAGTAGTAGTAGTAGTAGTAGTAGTAGTAGTAGTAGTAGTAGTAGTAGTAGTAGTAGTAGTAGTAGTAGTAGTAGTAGTAGTAGTAGTAGTAGTAGTAGTAGTAGTAGTAGTAGTAGTAGTGATTATAAAAATAGATAAATATTACTAGGAGCAAATGGGGTCTTTTTATAACTCCCAGGTCGACCTAACCTAAAATGAGCACCAGGAGTATTGCTGGGAAGTAAAGGCGGCCGGCAAGATATTTACCGCATCACCCATCGAAAATGTTATGGCTAAGACCTGATACCCAGTACGCCACATCGCGTGAACAGTGGTCCATTAAGTTGCTATGTATGCCCTGAATTCAGCAGATTCCCCAGTTAGTAAATGTAAAGTAAGTACAGTACCCTATTACATACCCTGGATGCACTGGGCCGTCTGCTGTTGAACGTGCTAATTATTAACACTAGAAATGTTATATGATAATTCTGCTTTAATTTTTACCCGTAATTTTTCTTTAATCATATTGAAATGCTCATTTGATCTCTTCGTCATTTGTTCTTCCTCTGGGCACTTCTTTAGGCTATCACGTTTTCATAGATACCTAAATGAGCAGCGACTGTCTGTACTTTAAGCACTTTGAAGTTATAACTAGTGTCTTTCAGTGCGTCTGCCGAGCGGTTTATTTCATTAGAATCTTTGCTTTTGATAGTGGTAATTACTTCTGAGTTCAGTTTCAGTACTGGTGCTTTGAAGTTTCTTCAGAATTTCTAGTGGCCGCTGTAATATTCATTTTGTAATATTTTAATCGTAAATGACGGAGGGCGAGTATTTTAGGCGGATATTTTCAAATTACGGTGTTAGCAGGTCAGTGATTTGGATCGATATTCCCAAGCGTTTTGGTTTGGTTGGTGGGTTGCTTAGTGAACCTTCTGGAAGGCTGAGACTTAAATTTTAAGACCGATGCAATGTGTTCATGTCTTTGCCACCGTCTCAATCCGTCCAGCATCATTTCTCTTTGTCTGCCTCTGCCTCTCTTCCCCTCGATCTTTCCAGTTGTCACGATGTTCTCCAATGTCTCTCTTCTCATCACATGACCAAAGAAAGCTGTTTGTCTCTTTCTTATTGTTGTATATGGTGTTCTAGTTTCATTAGCCTCTTTCAGGCAATCGTGGTTAGTTACTCTGGCAGTCCAAGGAATTCGCAACTTTCGTCTTAAAAACCATATATCTGTTGCTTCTAAGTTCTTCCTAATTTGTTCATTTACATTCCAAGATTCACTGTCATACAGCAAAACTGGTTCAATATAGCATTTTAGCACTCTCTTTCTTACATTAATTGATAGCGACTTATTGCATAACTCTTCATTTTCTGAAATGCGGCTTTTTCCTGCCCTATTCTACTCTTAATCTCTGTTGTACATCTTCCATCAGATGTTATAAGTGCCCCTTGGTATTAAAAATTATCCACGTGATTGAGAATTTCCCCCATTTTCTTTGATATCACCATTGTTACTGTTTTCTTGATATTCAAGTAGAGTCCTTTCTGTGCACTCTATGATACTACAATGTCCAATAATTGTTGTAGGTCTGTTGCATTATCCGCCACCAATACTGTGTCATCTGCATAGCGTATTTTGTTTATATTATATCCTCCGATTAGTATTCCTGGCTTCTCTTTGATCTATCTCATTATTACTTCGCTATATAGGGAGAAGAGATCGGGTGACAAGACACGCCCCTGTCGTACTCCTAGCTTTATCTGTTCGTAACTACCCTTTTTATTTCCCATTTTAATTACTGCTTCTTTGTTCCAGTATATATTCTTTATTATTCTTAAATCTTGCCCATCAATGTTGATATCTTCCAACATTTTAATCAGCTCATTATGTTTTACTTTATCAAATGCCTTAGTATAATCTATGAAGCATAATTATAGGTCTCTCTGTTTCTCTATTGACCTTTCTATTAGTGTTCGTAATATATATATTACATTGTTTGTACTCTTTCCTTCCATAAAACCGTACTGATCTTCACTAATTTCCATTTTTATTTTCTTTCTTGTTCTTCTCATTATAATTCTGAGTAGAAGCTTAGTGACATGGTTTATGAGGTTAATTGTACGAAAATCTTCACATTCAATTGCTCCTGGTCTCTTTGGTATTGCTATAAATACAGATTTTAGCATATCGCTTGTAAATATCCACAGTTGTAAATATCATTCAGCATTTTGGTTAATATATCTACCCCAAATTCTCCCAATACTTCTAATTCTTCTACTGTGATTTCATCTGGCCCAGCTGTTTTTCCTTTCTTCATATGTTTCTGATATTAAGCAAAATAATTAAATATACCCAGTGCTTAGCGAGGTAGGGCTATACCCTGTCAAAGGTGATGTAAGACGCCTCCTTTCCCCCGTTAGTCTACGGTGGTGGTCACCAAACTTTTTTCAAGGTGGGCTGGATAACTGTCAATATGACAAGCGCGGGCCGGATACTCAATCTGTACAATACTTGCGCCGGGCTCCGTGGTGAAGATCTTGCAGACGCGGGTCGTAATCCCATAATCCCGCATTCAAAATACAGCTTCGCGCGATTTGGCAGCAGACCGCGTTGCGCTGGTTTTTTACGCTATGGTATGGGTGTCAGTCGTACAGAAAGCTATACTAAACAACTGAACGTAAACTTGCCAAGACATCAACATCAGCAAAAAATGCTGGTGTTGACTACAAACGTCCTGTAAAGGATATGCAACTAATTTTAACAATACTTGCAAGCCAGAACGAAAGCTCTGGGGGGAAAAAAGACGAAAAACTAAGTTAATCATGGGTCAGTGGTGTGCAACGCACACAGAAAAACAAAGACAACCAACAAAATTATTTACTTATAAAAGTTATCAAAGAAGGCGACGTTAGCAAAAAGATAGTTACATCAGACCTAGTGTGCACATATAACAGAGTAGGACTAACGAGATCTGTTGGTTTTTATACAAACAAGCTTTATTTCGTCTTGATGACAACTTCTACAAACATGGCGTCCTTTCAGTTCCAGGCCCAGATGTTGACTCCCCTTAACAACCAACTACGTCACGACTTGAGCATCTTTCTTCCCATTCTCCCCTGATGCTCAAGCGTGCTGTAGTTTTGCCCACCCCATATACCTATACTGCTACACCTTCCTATGTTTTTCGAAAGACTTTTTCCTTTAAAAAGTCTTTCCTCCCAATCCCCTTACTCTATTCCCTATTCCCCCTCTTTCCTTACCTCCCACACTCCTCTAAGCTTTCCCAAAGCAATTTCATTTTAAGTAAAACCATCTATTCGTAACTCTTTCCCCTGCCATATAGTAATCCACTATATATTTCTTGTTCGTTCTTTGCTCCACAGGGTTCCTATAGAAAATATATACATCATAAGAACAGCTCGTATAAATCGTTATCGTATACCCGACACTATGAAACTCTTCACTCTCTCACAACATAGGATGGACAGCAACAATGTAGTTAGAAAAAGCAAAGAAGGGGTGCGCACCCAGTGAAAAGAAAACAGAATGAATAGTCAACATGATCACATTTACATAAAGTAATGAATAGTCAACACAACCACATTTACCTCCCTTGCCAATAAAAAGATTTTTGTAAAATAATTTTTTTAAATACATCTTATGAAATAGATCTTTGTTCTCTATACATCAAGTTGACATAAGTTTTCACAACATTTTTATATATTCCACATTCATATTGCCAACCACAATCTTGTCTATATTTCCGTTACCTCTTCTTTTACCACGAGCCAATGTTCATATTCCATGAACATTTTTAATTTAATTAACGCTGGTTTTTCACAGCTCCTATATCTTGCCCCCATACATCCCATAATCTGCTTCCTTGTCCACCTATATATATACCCCAACTTATATGCTGCCATTCACAGTCATATACCCAACCTTATATCTTCTTCTTTGTGAATATATGTGTCTCTCTATTAGGCTCTTAGTAGTTTAATTACTTCTTTTCTGAACGAAGGGTCTTAAATAAAGCCCCATGTATTTTCTCTATTCTAGCCAACACCATAACTATTTGAAAACTAAACTTACTTAATTAAATTTGTAACAAGGTAACCTAATACACAATACAACTTATTTAAATTATGAGTTAAGCGACATAAAATCATAACAGGACATCATACCCCTCATATTAACCAAAGATATCAACTCATTCAAAGAAAAACAAATTTTTAAAATAATATTACATGCATCTTATCAAATCATAAGAAAATATTCTATTACTACCTATCACTACTGGACACTTTTACGGACCAATAGTTTGTACTCAAAAACCTAAGAACACAACAACCCTATTCAAATAACAACAAGCATTTCACAGGACCAAATCAAGCAAAAAAACATATTATATATGAGGCATTAAAACTCAGACTCAATAAAACAATCAAATAATAACCATCATTTTACAGGACCAACTCAAGCAAAAAAAACATATTATATATGAGGCATTAAAACTCAGACTCAATAAAACAATTGTCTTCTCGCTAAAGACTCGTTTTTCAGTGATTCATTCATTGCTTTTCAAGTTTTACCGCAGTTCACCTTATTCTCGATAACCACGCTTCATTCCCACGAACTGCTACTATATGTTTTATGTTCCGTCCTCATAGTCTGTTAAGCTTTTGTTTGTTTTTACAGTCCATTCAGTGTGTGTTGTGTGCTTAGTATTTGTGTCTACACGTCCACCGTCTTAACACGCTGCCCCATCACTGCCCTTCCCACTGGCTACTCTATCAATTTTACCGCCCATTTCCTTTGTGCACACGCCTGTACACACGGTGACCCCATTTCACGACTAGGCCTTCACATCGGTCTTGTATCCATATTTTCTCCACCATTTGCCGCTATGCCTTCAACCGAATCACCTCAGTTATTCCAACAGTTGAGATCATACATCATCATCTGCTTTTCTCTTCTACCAACGGATATTAAAATCACAGCCACCGACTTGGCTCTTAACATCTACAAAAAGACGCGTACTACATGTCATTTTAACTTCCTGCAGAACTGCCTACGACTTCATCTCACCCCACGTGGGTTCACTTCTAGATTTAACCCATCGGCGGGCTCTCTTCACGACAGCTGTAGTAGACGTTTATCTAAAATTGAGCTTAAATGTGCTACCCTTCGCATGCGCTGTATTGCCGACAACCATGCGCGCCATTTGTCTGACATTAGCTCTTGTATTTCCACACTTGATCAGCATCTTAAACATCTTACCTCAGATAATTATTTCCTGTATTGTGTGATACGCTGTATGATCAATAGCACTAATCACCACTTATATAAATGTCTTTCCATGGCTAAAAAAACTAAGTTAACCAAACTTCGTGCCTCTATCCCTACTCCTTCCGCCTCTTCTCTCTCGGCTCACCCCACCATCGTTTCCGAAAATTTAGTTGTGTGCATACCTCCTGATCTCCCCCTATCAGCATCGGAGAAGTCGGTCCTTAGTAAAGGCCTCCGTTTCATACCTCTGCGTCCCTCTGCCGACAGATATGCACTACTGCAGGACGTCCATCGTTTCCATCGCACTCTCAGGTTGCAATATTACTTCAGTAATCAACCTACTAAGGACTACTCCTCGGATCCCACCGATCACTTCTCCCACCTTTCTAAACGCAGATCCACGTGGGTCCCTCCTGCAGGAGCATCCAAGGCCTTAGATCTATACATCGAGAAGACGCTCTTCGACATAGAACAATTGAAATTCAGGCCACTAAGGCACTCAAACCTCACAGCGGAGGAACAACAGGCGCTCACACATTTGAAACGCCGTGATGATATTGTTATCAAGCCTGCTGACAAGGGAGGAACGTTAGTGGTTTGGAGAAAGGACTTGTATATACAGGAAGGCAACAAACAACTTGATAATGCCATTTTTTACAGACCACGGACAGAAGACGGGACGGTCATTAACAACACCGAAGTCAAGAGTGTGACGAATGCCATCATCAGACAAGGCCTCCTGCCTAGCTCTGCCACGTCGCTGATCATCCATGATAGTTGCTTGGGCAAACCCACCTTGTACATGCTGCCTAAGACACACAAGCTAGGGAACCCAGGCAGACCCATCGTCTCGGCCTGCTCTTGTCCTACTGAACGGATTTCAGAGATCCTTGACAGCATATTTCAGCCGTTGGTTGCTAGCCTCCCCTCATATATCAAAGACACCAACCATGCTATCTTCATCTTTGATTCCATCAGCTTCACCACCTTTTCTCAGCACCACATCTTTACTTTAGATGTGACTTCACTCTATACATCTATTCCTCACTCTGACGGCCTTAAAGCCTTGGAATTTTTCTTAGACAAAAGACACGGCCCCACCATAGCCACCGGACCATTGTTGCGTCTGGCAGAGTTAGTCCTTAACCTCAATTCATTTGAGTTCAACGGGGACTATTTTGACCAGATCAGCGGGGTGGCCATGGGCACTAAGATGGGTCCGAGTTATGCCTGTCTTTTCATGGGCTATCTTGAACACCAGGTATGGAGTCAATACACTGGTAGGCTCCCGGAGCTCTATAGGAGGTATATTGATGACTGTTTTGATGTTTCAGACATGCCATTGTCTGATCTTCAGGACTTCATTGCCTTTTTCTCTAACTTTCATCCTAGCATCAGACTCACCTCCACTATTTCCTCGTCGGCTGTTAATTTCCTAGACATAACAGTTTCCTTGGGTTCTGCTGGCCTATGCACGACGGTTTACTATAAACCGACTGACTCACATGCATTCCTGCTCTACACCTCCTCCCATCCTCCCTCCTGCAAGGATTCCATTCCTTTCTCACAACTGCTACGTCTCCGACGGCTTTGTCATGATAACAATGACTTCCGTCAAAAAGCCCACGAAATGTTGGATTTCTTCCGCCTTCGAGGCTACCCGGAGAATGTTCTGTCTACAGCTCTTCACCGCTGCCAATCTATTAGTCGTGCCGAGGCTCTCTCTTCCAGGCCGAAACCACGCAATAGTAGACCTATTCTCTCACTTACCTACCATCCTCATAATATTGCTGCCAAGAATATTCTCATGAGGCATCTACCCATCCTCCAGGCAGACCCGGCCACTCACGGTGTCTTCTCAGAAGCCCCACTTGTGGCATACAGGCGGGATCGTAACCTGAGGGATGTTCTGGATCATAGCACTCTATCACAATCCCATCAGTCTCTTCCTGGCACGACTGCATGTCTTCGATCTCGTTGTAAGACTTGTCCATATGTCCTTCAAACCACAAGTCTCACTTTCCCTAAGACTACTTTCCACATCCGAGAGGGTTTCTCATGTACGAGTCGCAACGTCATCTATGCGATCATCTGCACACGTTGCGACATGAGGTATCTTGGAGAGACGGGCCTTCGTCTTGCGGACAGATTTAGACAACATTTATCCGATATCGCCAGTGGTGCCAAGAAACCGGTACCCCTACACTTCAACAGTTCCGACCACTGTGGGGTTGCCGACATACGTGTTACGGCGATAAAATCGTGCACATCTCACGAACGCGATCGCAAGATATTGGAAAACCGTCTTATCTTCCAGTTGGGTTCACTTTCCCCTCACGGCCTCAATGTCCAACACAGTTTTATTTAAGTCCCCCACGCCCCTTATCCACAACCCCCCCCCTCAATCTCCGCCATCTTATAGTCCACTTCATAGCCATTTGAATGTCCTTCGCAGGACGTGGTAGTCACCACCAGCATTATCTCTGCTTTCTGTGACTTCTTGTTTGGTTTGCATGGGGTCGTTTCTAATTGCGTTCTTAACTACCGTCACTTGTGAACTTGGCGGAATTGCGTACTGCATCCGTTACATCGCAACAGAGTTACACATCCATATTTTTCTATTCGCTCTCCTGGGCGCACCCTGATCCCCTTAGCGCGGGTTCCCTCACCGGTTGAATTAACCAATCACCGAGTTTCTGGCTGTACTGACCTTTAGGCAGTTGACCCCTTTTCACAACATCCGTTCCATTCCAGCCTTGGCTAGCCGTCTCAAGCTTGGACGCAGATTAGTTGATATTTATACATTCATGTAGTGTCGATCGTGTACTAGTTAATCTATTTTTGTTTGTTTGTTCTGTGCTGACGAAGGCTTTGGCCGCAACGTCCATTGTTTTTTGTAGTTGTGCTTTGGTAAAACTCTCAACCTACTTCTCGTTTTTCAGTGATTCATTCATTAAAATTACTACGTACAGTGGCCCATCAACCTTGGCCTCCCATACGAACTAACGTAACACATATCTATTTATACAAGTCATTCCAGTATTTTTATGACCGAGAAAACAAAACACTTCACTGTCACGTATGTATATCTGTTAACTACAGACTAATTTCTTAACTTAGAACAATATCTGTTCTCTCTACACAAAAAAATCACTAATCAGCAGCGAACGCACTATCATTGATCCTCTATTCCTCACAATTTTCTGTCTTTTTCCATCCTAACTTTTAACACATCACAATGTCTGGAATATCATCTTAAGCAAGCACTGTAACTACAGGCCAACTCACTTTATCCAATGTGGCGATTATTCTATTGTCATCTCAATGTACCAGCCGTCATCTATCTACTAATTAACCTGTGGCTCGGCACGCCAATTGTTTCCCTTGGATTTGTACCAAACATCACTATAACTTCTTAATCATTACCGTTAAGCACGGTATTTCTAGCACCAATAAAACCCTGTCTATTGCCTATTTACTATAGAGTACATCCACCTCTGTACCAATATTTAATTTGTCCAATCCACGAAAACTCAAAAAGTAGAAACATAAACTCAATCAGCAATTCCATCACAGAGAGAAAAAATATATATACCTCACTCGAACCTACCTCTATATTAGTTATCTCGACGCTTAACTACTCCTCAAGACCATTTATGAAAAGTATCCATAGAAGCCTTTTCCATTTCCACCGTTTCATATACTTCCTCAAGTATCTCTTTCCTTTTTACACCATGAAACTTATATCTTGCGATCTGCAGTATTTTCTAATCATTTACTTCTTACTTTTCCACTTCTTCAATAACTCCAAGTTCCTTTGAATAAGTGCTATCTCCACATCAATATCTTCTTCTTCGTATAACTTATTAGTTTCTTCCATACTACTATTTGATTCTGACTTTTCATCCATTTCCTCTTCTTCATCTGTATGTCTGTCGCTAGCAGCCGCTAATCTCTTCAGTTCAATATCCCATCTAATTTGTCTATCATTATTTCTTAAGGACCTTTCTAGAAGAGGCATATCTTCACCGCTTGTTGAATAATCTCTAATTCTCCTCTGTCTTTTCACCTCTCTTTCTCTTTGTCTATCCATTCTTCTTTTCGTTGCTTGTCTAGTATTCTTAAATGGAGCACCTATTTCCTCTTCCATACTATCATAATGACTCTCATTCACATTTTCTTCTCCTACCGTTTTCGGTATTGTCTGTTCTTGAGTATCATCGTAAACTGGAGTTGTTATTAACTGCTTTTGTGCTGGATCTTTTCTAAAACCTGGGGTTACTGTAGCTCCTCTGACGACTTGTTCATCTAAATATCTAGTGTCTGAATAATAATAATTATTATTATTATTATTTTCCCTCTCATCATCATCTCTTCTTAAGTGTTCCACGTGTGCCCTTGCCACATGTCCCGTGATCTGGTTCTTGATACTATACGATACATTTCCTAGCTTTTCTAAAACGTAATAACCTGGAACCCAACGAGCATCGAACTTAGACTTCCTTCTATGCTTCTTGTAATAAACTCTATCACCTACTTTAAACTCCTGCAACTTTGTATTCACGTTCTTGTACTTTTCTGTCTTTCTCTAGCTTTACTTATATTATTCTTTAGTCTTACGTGTGCCTTATGCATTTCCTGTATGATGGTCTCTTGAAAGTCTTCCCCCATATACTTCCGTCTTGGCTTTAACAGATTATCTATAGGTAGTACTGGTTCTCTCCCATGTATTAAATAGAATGGTGAAAATCCCGTGCTCTCATTTTGATTTGTGCGTATAGCGCTAAGCGCTGGTCCCAAGAATAAATCCCAATCTTTTTCATGTTCATTGACGATCTTTGCTATGATATCATACAATGTCCTATGTTGACGTTCGTTCCTAGCATTTGAAGAAGGTCTATAGTATGAGGTCTTTATATGTTTTATATTCAAATCTTTTAATAACTTTTCGAACTTTTTTATTTACAAATTCCCTACCATTATCCGTAAGAATACTTTGTGGGCAACTAAATCTTGGTACGAACTCTTGTAAAAAAAAACATTAATGACAGTATCTGCGCTCTTATCTGGGATTGCATAAACTTCTGGCCAAAGACTGTAGACGTCTACTATATGAATTAAATACACATTTCCTGACAATGTTCTAGGGTGAGGACCCGATATATCTAAACTATTTTTTTTGCATAGGAAACTGAGGAATATCTGTATCTTGTAAGGGACACTTAATTGTTTTCATATTCCTTAACCTGCATCTTTCACACGTATCTACATATTTGCAAGCAGATTTAAATAAGTTTGGCCAATAATATTTACTCATAAGTGCTTTCACCAATTTATCACGACCGAGATGAATATTTTCATCATAATATGCTTTTAAAACTTCATTTTCCAAATCTTTTGGAATATATTTCCTTAGCTGTTCGTTCCTTTCACACATATAATATAACTGTTCGTCCTCTTGTAAAACTATATAATTCTTCTTATATTTGGTTCTCCTCCGTTTCTTTTAATTTCTGTTTATTTGTAAGACTTTTGGATCTAATTCTTGTTCTTCTTTCATATTAAACTGTGCTAAATGTGGGTCTTCTGCTCTAGGTTCAGACTCTTGATCCGACGGTAAACTCTCGAACTCTTCTCTATTTATTATGGCAGAATCTAATATATTTACTTGCCAGTTTCGGTCGTCTATCTCTGGTTCACCTTCATCTTCTGTGTCTCCTGATGAGTGTGGGTACGGAATCCTAGACAATAAATCAGCACATGTGTTAATCCTACCTGGAATGTATTCAATTTTCGTATTGTATCCCTGTAGATTCAATGCCCACGTCTGTATTTTCCTGTTCTGTACTGGAGCTTCTAACAGAGATTTTAAAGGCATATGGCCAGTTCTAATAACAAAATTTGCGTTATGTAAGTAGTAATTTAGTTTTTGCAGAGCATAATGAATAGCATACGCCTCTTTCTCAATAGTCGCCCATTTCCGTTGAGACCTGCTAAGTTTATGAGACAAGAAATAAATTGGCCTTTCATTTTTAACCCCTGGTATTCCAGATTCTTTTCCTTCATATGGTTGAACCAAACATGCTCCTATAGCATTGTCCGAAGCATCTGTATATAATATTAACTGTTTATTCAAGTCTGGATGCGTCAATAGTGGTACCACTGTTAAGCTGTTTTTTAAAAACTCGAACGCTTTTTGACACTCATCATCCCACTTAAATCTAGCGTATTTACCCGTTAAATTCGTAATTGGTTCTGCTATCTTTGAAAACCCTGGGATAAACCGCCTATAATACCCACAGGTTCCTATAAACGCACGCACTTCTTTTACGTTAGTTGGAGGAGGTAATTCTTTAATAACTTTTATCTTGTCTTGGTCTGGTTTAATTCCGTCTCTATTTATAATATACCCCAAATATTTTGTTTCTGTCTTTAAAAACTGGCATTTACTAAGCTTCAACTTAACGTCATGTACTCTCAACCTGTCGAATACTAATCTAATATGTTTTAAATGATCATCCACATCCCCTCTTGTAAATATCAGAATGTCGTCTATGTATGCTAATGCAAACTTTTGCATACCTTCTAATACCTCATTTATTAACAGCATGTAGTGAGACGGGGCCGTTCGAACCCCGAATGGCATTCGTAAGAATTCGTAAGAACCCATATGAGTACAAAAAGCACTCTTCTTTTGAGCGTCTTCCGACATCGGGATACACCAGAATCCTGACCTTGCGTCTAGCGTCGTGAAGAATGTAGAGCCATTAAGCAGCCCCAAAAATATCATCAATTACCGGCAGTGGGTACGCTACATTCTTAGTGATTTTGTTCAACGCCCTGTAGTCGCAGCAGAAGCGACTCGAACCATCAGGTTTGGCCACGATTACTACCGGAGATGACCATTCTGATTTCGACCTTGTTATTATCCCTGCTTTCAACATATCTTCTATTGCCTTTTCAACACCTTCTCTATTTCTTAATGGAGTTCTATATGGTTTTAAACTAATTGGTGGATGGTCTCCCGTATCTATCTCCATTGTAACTGTTTTTGTCCTACCCAATTCTAAATCACTAATTGCAAACACATCCTGATTTTCTTTTATAAGTTGTTCTAATACTTCCTTATTTTCTGGCGGAGTTTTTAACTGTGCCAACAATTCTTGTTCTCTTGTCATTTTGTCTAGTGAATGTATTTGGGCTGTCTTTCTTCTGGATGGATGGATCAATTCATCCATTTGTACGTTCCCCTCTTCTTCCGCGTCCGCGTCTGTTATTAACTCTTTCACTAGAAGTCTCTGAATAACTTGTTCCCGACATTTCTACTCTATCCGTTGCCAATATGTCACTAATGTTATGTTCTAGTTTGGCTATTACACATCCTCTGTATAATTTGATTTCTCTACCTGTGTTGTTAATAATCATCACTGGAAAGGTTAAATGTTTGTCTAACGATATTATTCCATCCGGAACTTCAAGACCAGGCTCATCAATAACTTCTTTTTGCAATTCAGTGATTCTAACTGTGTGTCCTGCCACATAATATGGGTTTCTCTTTATCTTCGCTTGTATCAAATTAACCGACTGTGGTTTTAACGTCGTGGACATTTTAATTCTAACTAGTGCCGATATATGCATGTCTTCTTCTATATCTACATACACGTCCTTGAATTTTAATTTGTGTAAATCAAAGAAAAGTCTTACTCCGTTTTTTATTAAAAAATCTCTTCCTATAAGCATGTTTCTATTTAAATCTTTCACTACCTGAAAAAGATGTTTTACGTTAATCCCTCCTAATTTAAAATTGATCATTGTCTGTCCAATTACTTGTAAATTCTGTCCTGTAACGGAGTGAAGATTACTATGACTTTTAAATATTCTACAATTTCTCATTATTTTATACAAAAATCTTTCTTTAATAACACTAACCTGAGCTCCTGAATCAATTAATGTACGAACTCTATATTTTCCTCTTTCTATTATACATGAGCTATGATCTGTTTTATTTTCTGTAAACTGTTTGATTTCATCTAGTTGAAAGTATCCTCTACTCGTCCTACTATGCCTGTTATTAACATATTCTCTAAACCTTGGGACCTTATTATTTTCCCTCCTATCACAGGTCCTTTTTAATAGGTAGGGCGCCGGTTTTCTTGTCGTTCTTGTACCTGTAAAATTCCTGTGTCTATCTTCAACATTCCTATTCAACCTGTTATTGTCATTTCTACTTTGTGTATTCGACTGGACACGCCTGTTATCACAAAAACGAGAAACATGTCCGCGTTGACCACAAAACCAACAGACAATATTTGTGTTATTTGTGTTGCCTACTGTCTCACTTGTAGGGAATCTCATATGTCTTCTTTCATCATAAGCATTTCTATTTCTACCTTGTAACGTCTGTATACCTCCTCTCCTATTCCATCCGAACCTTGTTTGTCCTATCTCCATAGGCTCCTCAATCCTGTCTTCTCGACTAGTTCCTATTTCTCGTCCTGTTCTCAATCTACATCTACGTCTCAAATTTTCTTCTTGTACCGCAATATCTACAGCTTGTGATAACCTTTCAGGGTTTTCTCTCATTAGCTTAAACTTCAATCCATCGGATTTTATGCCATCTACAAAATTCCCGACTAACATCCTCTCCACCTCCTCTCCTCGTACATTCTGTCCTAAGAATGCTTCTTCGGCCAGGTTAATCAACCTATCGCTGAACAATTGTACCGTCTCTCCAGTGTTTTGTTTAGACTGTCTCAACACCGAAAACGCATGTTGTGGATCCGTTATTTCCGCGTACTTATGTGCTAGGTCGTCCTTGAACTGTTCCCATGTCTCATCTACTCTAGCCTCTAACTTTCTTCTGATATGATCCGAAACCGGTTCTGTTGCCGCCTGATAAGCCAGTCTCATTTTCTCTTCATCTGATGCCGACACCAAATACGCATATTTCTCTATAGAAGTTACCCACTTTTTAACATCTCTGGCTTGTCCACTAAACTTGACAATTTCAGTTGCCATTCCCTGTTGTTTTATAATCGTATTAAGTCTAGCTACCGCTGTTCCTACCCCTGTTAAAACTTGTTCCAATGGACCTTGTTCCGTCATGCTGAAATATTTCTATATATAACAATATAATCAATTTCACACTTGTAACCAGCTAAATTAACAATATGATCGTATTTAGTATACACAACAGAATTGTTCAATTAGTCAATTGTAGGTAAAATAATATTTAAAGTTCAGCAATTACCCTAATTTGCTCCCGATCCACGAAAGACGGACTCTTCTATGTTCGTTATCAGGTAGAATTCAAACGCCAGGAGTCTGTGCCAGTTGAAATGCTCTTCCAATCGATCACGCTTCAGGTATCATCAGGTAGTTAGAGAGTTTCTTCTTCTCCACGTCTCAGTAACTTCAACCCCTGGTTGGGTCCCATCAAAGCGACGTCTTGAGAATCGGTGTAATTCAGGAAAGCGATAATTTCTTATTATTCAAAATGTCAGGTATACGATAATTTCAGTAGGTCGGCAGCCCAGTCTGCCTCCCCCACTTTCGAGAGTTCTTTAGCGGTATCGCTGCTGTTAACGAACTTTCCATTTCTTATTATTCAAAAAGTCTCAAGGTCTGGATTCTGCGGCTTTTAGTTCGCTTCAGGCAATCTATCTTATCGAGAAGTAGACAACTGTTCTGTTAGTAAAATGATATAAGATGATTTCTTACTATATTCGACTTGCCTTGAAGGTTTCTTTTTCATGAGCCTCTTATATCAACGATCCAGAAAAAACGTGGTGGTCTTTCTTCTTCTTCAGCTCAGCGAGATGATTACCACTGTACAGCAACTTATTCTGGCAAGCAAGCTGGCTTTCATACTTCAGATGACATCCTGATTCTTGACAGCTACAGGATTCTTGATAGCAATGAGGACTCTTGAAAAAAACAATCACAGACAACCACCCCTAGCCGGGCTTTTGGCTGCTGTAATTCTCACAGATAACTTATTGGCCATTTTTCCAACTGCGTTTTTTTTTTGTTCAATACTTGTTTAGAACCGTGCCGAAATTCTGTCTCTGGGCAATCGACACAACCGGACCAATGATCTTCATACTTTTTGAGCTACTTCGATGTATTATACAGTAGACATCGTTTTGAGATTCCGCGATGTTATACAGTAGACAGCATTGTGAGACTCCGCAATCTTACTCAGTAGACAGCATTTTGAGACTCCGCAATCTTACTCAGTAGACAGCATTTTGAGACTCCGCAATCTTACTCAGTAGACAGCATTTTGAGACTCCGCGTTGTACCAGGCTCGAATCCTGTGTCGTGGGCACCAATAATTCGTCCTATAACAGAGTAGGACTAACGAGATCTGTTGGTTTTTATACAAACAAGCTTTATTTCGTCTTGATGACAACTTCTACAAACATGGCGTCCTTTCAGTTCCAGGCCCAGATGTTGACTCCCCTTAACAACCAACTACGTCACGACTTGAGCATCTTTCTACCCATTCTCCCCTGATGCTCAAGCGTGCTGTAGTTTTGCCCACCCCATATACCTATACTGCTACACACATATCAGAATCTCACAAACTAAGCAGCATACAAAGGTTAGTGAGACTTGTGAACCTGACATTTTGCTTTCAAGATATCATAAATGTTTGGCTTGGAATTGATGTATCCAATCAAGAGAATTGCTTTCAAATCAGTTCATCAGTCTATCCCGTTCGATGTGTTGACTTCACATACTTCATTTTTGAAAATGTTGGCTCACAGACATAAGTTGTTCCAAACACTGATGCCATACGAGAGGCAAATTTCTTCAATTTCGGAAACTCAACATCAGGTAAGCAGCGGTAAACTTCAATAAGATTTTCTTCTCTGTGCTTCTCTTTCAACAAGGCATTTGCTTGCAAATCAATGAGCTCCAATTGTAGTTCAACTGGCACATCATCAAGGTTACAATCAAACATATTCTGGAACAAAAGAATGTCACTCTCATTTCCGTCAAGATCTGAAAATCTCTCCAACAAATGCTTCTTCAAATAATGAATAATTGTTTTTTTTAATAAAACCGAGGTGGACATCTTCGGCGATTGTGGGACGAAACTCTTTGAAACAATGAAAATGCGAAAAGTTTTCTTCTTTCAGTTGTGCTTCAAACAATGACAGCTCTCTCCAAACTCCTGTGATGATTCTGTAGAGATCACAGACGAGGTTATTGTTTCCCTGAAGTTTCAAATTCAGTTCATTCATGTAGGGTGTGATATCGACCAAAAATTACACATTTGACAGTTAGGTAGGATCTGACAGCTGTGGATCAGCTCTATCTTTTTCAGTGAGGAAAATATATATTTCGTTTCGGAGCTTGTAAAAACGAAACAGGCTTTACCGCAGCTGAGCAACCTCCCTGTTGTGTGATAAGGCTAGTCACATAATTCAGATTACATTTCTTCAAGGAAAGCCTGGAACTGACGGTGATTGATTGCGTGTCCCGGAATTAAGTTCACAGCAGAAACTACTGGTTTCAGTACTCAAGAAATATCTAAGTCTTTCCCACACAGTGCTTGCTGATGTATGATGCAGTGTATGAAAAGAGCGCCCGGAATTTTCTAATCTTCCAGCTGAATCCTGATCTGCCCCATCAGACCCTTCCTCACTCCAGCCATACTATTTTCTCCATCAACTGTAACACCTCGTAGCTGATTCTACTGAAGGTTATAGTCTTGCAAAACTTTTGCACTTCTATAAAAAATGTCTTTTCCAGTTGTTCTTCCGTGCATGCTGCAAACGAATGCTAACTCTTCCGTTATCTGAAAGTCCAAATTGACACAAGGAATGAACAGGAGAAGCTGTGACGTACTCGAAAGATCAGCAGACTCATCCAGCGCGATAGAATACCACAACAAGTTCATAGTTTTCTAGCGTATCTATAGCACTATGTTCTCTTCAAATTCATTTGTTCTTCGCATAACTGACATTGCCAAAAGGCTGATAGTTAAAAACAAATGGGCTTTCTCAGGACACAAGACATTTGCTGCTTCCACCATACACTCTTTGATGAAGTTGCCAGCATTAAACGTTTTTCCTCGTTCTGCAATCTTATGCACTATTTTGTAACTTGTACGAGTGACAGATTCATTTTCAGCAAACTTTCTCGTGAAGAAATTTTTTTTTTAACCACGTTTCGTGGACTCATATTTCTCAGTAACTTTCCAGAAAACTTTGAAAATTTTGATAGATGTATTGTTTTGTAGTGACGCCGAAGATTGTACTCTTTCAAAACGGCAACACGTTCGCTGCATATTACTCAACTGGTTTTCTGGTCCTTTGTTTCCACAGAGAAGTACTTTACTCCCCATTTTTCATTGAAACAGCGATAATCGGCGTCTAATTTTCTTTTCTTAGTAGCTATAATGAAGGGTGAAGTGCACGGGATATGAACATGAAAAAGACATTGAATTAGAATCATAATTAACATCCAATTGAAACACAAGAAAGGTAGAGGACTATGGGTCACTGGTGAAGCTACGGCTCACCAAAATTACATATAAAGTTTATAGGTACCTTTGATAATAGAATATATTTCATAATAAGGTTTGCAAAATATATAAATAAAGCGGCCTAAATAAACAAACTAGATTAGAGTTTTTCAACCGGGGTTCTGTGAATGGCACCCTGGGGTTCCGCCGAATCAGACCGAAATCAGCTAAATGCAACATTTCTGCCCATCTGGTTTATTACATAAAGTAGAACAGACACTTTAATCGTAGCACAGAGTTCCTTGAGCAATCTAAATATTTGCGTAAGTATCTGCTCCAGCACAAAGGTTGAAAAACATTGGCCTAGAGACCAGCTCGATTAACACCTTGACCGGGAATTATTCTGAGTTGGGGATAATGTTTTCGTAATAACACGAGGCTTCTATGGCATTTGTATGCCATGTTTGCTACATTATTGCCTTTATTCACACTTGTAGCTCACTTACCTATCACTGTCATGTTACATACCTATATAATGGATTACTGGCAAAAAGAAGTAAATATTTCTGGAGCATCGGACCTGTGTTGTCAGCCGGACGCATCTGGGGAAGGGAAAGATTCGTGTGTGTGTGTGTGTGTGTGTGTGTGTGTGTGTGTGTGTGTGTGTGTGTGTGTGTGTGTGTGTGCGTGTGTGTGTGTGTGTCTGTTGCCACGGAAACCATGGTAACGTCAGAGTGTAGGCGGCGCTACCACGAGCCGGGGAAGGACTTGAGATGGCGCGAAATAAGCAAACATTACAATAAGCAAAAACATCTAGATACAATATTTTACAATTGAAAAAAGTAAATTTAAGACACATAACAGCCAGGAGGTCTCCGCACGTGTGTAGATCACTTATTATTCTAAACATAATATTTACTTTTAAATTGTATCACAACGTCGTCTCGTGTTCCATACGTTATATCAAGCAAGTTTGAGTACCGCCGGTGGGCAGGATGGAATGACGTCGCAGGCCGAATCTGGCCTGAAGGCTATAGTTTGGTGACCCCAGGTCTACGGGACACCCTTCGACAAGGAGGAATACCCATTTAGCCCCTCCTCTCCCTGCTCCCATCAAGGTTACGTGAAGTCAGGGAAACAGGTGGTGGATGGAGTGTGAGGGCAGTCGACAGGTTGTTGTTGGTTATGGTCTGCACTCTGCGGCGATTTGAATTCCCACCAAATATAAGCAACATAACCCATGGATAACGTCAGACACGTTAGAATTATTAAAACAACGAAGGAAACTGAAACAGAAAGGAGGAGAAACCAATAACAGCAGAAACACGAGAAATACGAAAGAACACAAGATAGGACAAAAATCAATATATACAAGATTGTTGTATTAGAATAGAGCAATATCATAAGAATGGAAGAAATTACCAAATGTTCAACGAAATTAAGTTACTAACAAGATGATCTCATCAGTAGAGACAATGAAGGCTATGGCCACCAACTAGTAGAGTCGCTGCCCGGAGGGAAATCTACAGCAAAACTACCTTCAGCGACACTTGCAAAGAACATAACAACCATGTTTTAATGCAAAAGTGGGGACAAGAAGAGTGGAAATGATAGACACTTTATGAAAATTTGTATTGGGAAACAGAAATAATGAAAGTGACAAATCAATTGAATTTTGCTCAGAAAAAGAGTCAATAATAGCCAACACACTTTTTAACAACAACCAAGAAGATTCTA
The DNA here is from genome assembly GCA_014155875.1 of Cepaea nemoralis. Taxonomy (NCBI): domain Eukaryota; kingdom Metazoa; phylum Mollusca; class Gastropoda; order Stylommatophora; family Helicidae; genus Cepaea; species Cepaea nemoralis. Next base: position 5,325 of record JACEFZ010006405.1, on the reverse strand, counting down.
CACATCGAATTCCCCCGACAGTACTACCAAAAGCCAGGTAGATTGTATTTTAATAAAAGAAGATGGAAAACAATCATAACATCAACAAAAACCTTACAAAGTCACACTGTGACACAGATAATCAGTTAATAGAAGCAGGTGTGAAAGTAAAACTCAAAAAGCTTACCCGAGGACCGAGGCCACTTCTTTTTTATCTCACCAAAATACCAGATGCATAGAACGTAGAAGTGAAGAATAATTTTGGGTCTTGATGTCTATGCGGGAGGAGATGAGACCTGATGAATTGGCAGTACACCAAGAGATATATTGATAACAGCAGCCAAAGATTTTAATTCCCACCAAATATAAGCAACATAACCCATGGATAACGTCAGACACGTTAGAATTATTAAAACAACGAAGGAAACTGAAACAGAAAGGAGGAGAAACCAATAACAGCAGAAACACGAGAAATACGAAAGAACACAAGATAGGACAAAAATCAATATATACAAGATTGTTGTATTAGAATAGAGCAATCTCATAAGAATGGAAGAAATCACCAAATGTTCAACGAAATTAAGTTACTAACAAGAAATGTTCAACCTCAATAAAATGTTATCTGTGATAAGTCTAAGAGATTCTAGAAAATTTATAGAACGATGGCAGGAATACTGCAGTGGAATGTATGATCTGAATGACAGTGATGATATGAATGAGATACATGAACCAATGACAGCAGACACAGAACTTGAATCCTCATTAGATGAAATTGTATGAGCAATAAAGAACCTGACGAATGGTTAATCACCAGGATGTGATGAGATACCAGTAGAACTAATTAAAGCGATAGGAGAAGAAAGCATACAAAGCTATCAAGCATTATATAAAAAGATATGGAAATATGGTATATGGCCAAAAGTTTGGAAGCGAACTATCTACATTCCAATACCAGAAAAGTTCAACCTGAAATGATCCACCAACTATAGAACTGTTGTCCTGATCAGTCATGCAAGTAAAGTTATTTTACAAATCAAAATGGGAAGACTTCGTAAGAACATGGAAAAAGAGATTAACGTGGTTCAAGTTGGATTTAGACAGGGAAGAGGAATAAGAGATAACATACTCAACATGCATTTAATAATAGAGAAGTGCAGTGAATGTGAATCTAATGAAAACCTATGCTCATGTTTTGTGGATAATTCAACGGCATGTGACTGTGTACAACATCGGAAACTTTTAGGAAATCACGAGGAAATGGGTTTTCCGTCACATGTAGTACAACTCATACATACGCTCTATCTATACAACAAGCAGCGATTAGAATAGATGGCGAGACATCAGACTGGTTTGACATCAAGAAAGGAGTCTGTCAGGGATGTGTGCTGTCCCCTTATTTGTTTAACCCGTACGCCAACAATATAATGAGAAATGTCAGAGATGTCATAACCAAGGAGAAATATGATGCCCTAAGTATTGGTGGTCAAGAAATAATAGAGATTGGATATGCTGATGATACAGTATTACTATCTGTGGGGAGTTAAAGAAGAAATAGGGAGATAAATCCCCAGATCCTAATAGCCAACTGTATAAGAAACTTGAAATGGCTCAATAAGACTTTCTATGGGTATAGACTAATTATAAATTGATGTTTACTAACATAGGTCAACAGAACCTTGAAAATTACCGATCTTCCGAGAGGATAGCACTCACGCTTTGTACACCGAAAGTCCGTGTGCTTATCCAGACCACAATCAGCTCCATGATGACGTTGTCCCTTGACAAGGAGTATCAGTGATAACACACATAAAGAGACTTAAACACCAAGTAACAAGTAAATAAACAACTCTTTCGTATAACCTATTTAATTATATTGGGATAATCTGGGGAAAGAGGAAGTGTGTGTATGCTCATGTGACATGGCATAGTAATACACAACCACAATAAACAGAATAATAACATCGTAATACAAAACATACCAGTTATATCTAATTGGTTAATTAACGGTCCAGGTGTTGTTTTGACGAAGGAATTAAACTAAAAACTTCCTATCTCCACTGAGATGCTAAAGGTTTTCTAGATCACATCAGATGGTGTCTCCTGGTTCATAAGCCTTGCTAAAACTATAAACTTCGGATTGTCCATCTCTTAAACTTACGGGTAAAAGTCCATGTTTTAAAACACACCGGGTGAATATGCATTCCTAAAACACAGGAGTGAAAGTTCATTCCTAAAATTCACGGAAGAATGTCCATTGTTTAAAATTCACGGAGAAATGTCCATTGTCCATGATACACGAATAAATGTCTATTGTTGAAAATACACAGATAAATTTCAATTGTTTAAAATACACAGATAATTGCCCATTGTTTAAAATACACGAATAAATGCCCATTCCTATGTATAAGTCAGAAATGGAATTACAGTGTTGTTCAGAATCATGCGGGTATTGGCATGGGGAAACCATGAAGTGGTAATGAAAGAAGCCTAGCGGCGTTTACCATGCTGGGGTTGTTGTTCGGACAATGGATGGGCTAGTGATTAGAATCAATCTTCCCGCATTGGAAAGCCATTCTCCTCCTCCTCCTACCCTGAGGATTATGACCCTACTGTTGCCATTCTTCATCATTTATGAAAATACCCCATTTTTAGCCAGATAACAACGATTAATTAATCGTTAATTTTTCAAAAGTTACCTATTATATTTAAATTAATCGGTGGCAGCCCTAATAAAGATATATATGTTAATGAGGAAAAATTGGAAGTGGAGGAAAATTTCGCATATCTTGGGTCATTAACTACAATGTTGACACAATGACGGAAATTAAAACACGAATATCTATTGTTCTTCAGAAACTAAAACCACTGATTAAATTGTGGAAGGGTGGGCGGGGGGGGGGGGGGGGGGGGGCGCAGATAAAAACTACACAACATTAGATTTATTAAAAACTGCATCTTTCCGATTGTAACATTCGCCTCCTGAGAGACCTGGACACTTACTAAACAGGCTGCAGCTCAGCATGGTTGAATGGATAAGAACGCAAGTTCTTAAACATCCGGTGTGCTGATGCCGAGATAATCGGTTCAACCACTACACCGTACAGCTGGACTAAAATTTTGACCTGTCTTCCTTCACTTGGGGGAGTAAACTACAAGTACCTGTGAAGTCGGAGTGGGCTCGCCTGATGGCGAGGGACACTTTTAATAGGGAAAGCTAATCCACAAGCACAATTCAGTCCATCACTACTATAAATAGTGTGTATGGGCTACGCTTGAGTTCCAAAGCGAGCGAGCATCAAAAAAAAAAAAAGGCTGAACAGCGCATAAATGCCTTTGAATTTAAATGTTAAGACTTAAAATATCTTAAAATATCTTGGATACAGACAAGAACGAATAAATCCATACTAAATTAACTGAGTATTGAAAAAGGTTGGCTACAATACAACAACAAACATTGAAATATTTTAGTCACTTGAAACGTCATGAAAGTTTGGAGAGAACAGTCTTGGGGGTGGGGTGTATATGCCCAGGAAGAGAAGATGAGTGCAGGATGTGGCAGATGATCTCAGATGGGTGTATAGGACGCGGACCATCTTGCTAATGAACGAGACGTTTTCAGGAAGGTTGTTATGGGAACGAGGTTCTGCATAGGACATGCTACTAAATGAATGACATGGAGTGATAAATAGAGTTTGAAAAGGGGCAACTTTTGATGGTGGTCCAAATCGTCGGCTAGTGAACATCTTAACTCCATGTGCTCTGGCATTCCTTCCCCACTCAGGAAACTCAACCGGGACACCAGTGTGTCGCGACACATCAATTAACAAGCCCTAATATCACCCACCGCATATGACAAAATGTAAGGTTTAGCTGCAATAAAACAGCAGACATGTTAAGATTCAATATATCTGTAGGGGAGACATTGCTGTGAAGTTGGAACTGCGACTAACTAACTAACTAACTAACTAACTAACTAGCATCTGTAGGCGAGACATTATACTCATGCCTGATAATACTCATGCCTGTGCTCATATTGTCTTTATTTTGCCACGTTTGAAATCAGAAGCGCCAGTCTTCCAATCTCTTATTATTAATAATGTTATATATATTAGGGTTGTGACCGATTAATTTAAATTTAATAGTTAACTTTTGAAAAATTAACGATTATTTAATAGTTAATTTCGATTAAAGCAAAACATTTATAGTCACATAACTCACATTATATTTGTCAAAAATCGAAATAACACTGGATTGTCTTGTTCATATGTCATCCAATAACCAACTATGCAAACAGACGAGTATGTTGACAGTATTTCGTTCAAGTGACGAGCGCGTCTTATTAACAATATAAACAGCAGAGTTAAACAATCGTTCACATGGAACTGGGGTAGCCGGTATGCACAGAATGGTCTTGGCAAGGAATGCCAATTTTGGATATCGATGTTAATTAAGTTTCCACCATTGTAGACGGTCAACAAATTCAGCAAATTTCTTCTCATTTTATAACGCAGCAATTCATCAGAAGAGCTGTCGACATGATATTCCGTGTCTGAGTCGGACTCAATTAGCTTAATATGCTTTTCATTTGGTTCACATATAGTTTCATTGTCAATGTCAGTATCATTCATTGCAGAGTCTCCATCTGCTTATCATGAACATCAACTGCTATCTGTTGCTCAATACATGACCAAGTTCATTCTATTGCATCATTTGACAAACACTTCAGGTATTTGTAGCGTGGATCAAGTGCTGTTGCAATCTGCAGTTTGTCAATACTTGTCATATTAGCTACACTTCACTGAAGTCATTAACAGATGCTGCCTTAAATTTAGCTATGTAGCCCGGATCATCATCGTGTAAAGTCATATGCTTTGTCAACGATGATAGCAGTCGCAATACACAGCTACATGAAACATAATCTTGACCGCCAAGAAGGACAGTGGTCTGACAGAATAAGTCCAAAACTTTGACATATTTCGAAATCTTCTCTTAATCTGAACCTGACAGTTATGGACCTTTGTATTGCTTCTTTTCATCTGACATGCAGACAGTTAATACTTCACTGGCCTGTAGAGGACTGTGTAGCATAATAAAAATACTGTTCCATCTTATTGGTATATCTTGCTGCAGTTTACACAATGGTGACTCGGTATAATTTTGCAACTCGGTTGTGTTTGCAGCACTATGGTTAAAATGTGCGATAATTTTTCGACATCCGATTCATTTGTATAAGTGTCATGAAAACCACTATCGTTAGCAATCAGATGATAGAAATTACAGAAAACAGTCTGTGTTCACAGCTGCAAGTTGTTTATCTAGTCGTGAGACAAACAGTCGGGAGACCTA
>JACEFZ010006404.1:450000-485835 GCA_014155875.1 Cepaea nemoralis | reverse complement strand
CATCGTAGTATGGGAGCAGCGTAAGTATAGTGTCTTGCACAGTTTAGTGTATGTTACAACTGCTGTAGTATGGGAGCAGCGTAAGTATAGTGTCTAGCACAGTTTAGTGTATGTTACAACTGCTGTAGTATGGGAGCAGCGTAAGTATAGTGTCTAGCACAGTTTAGTGTATGTTACAACTGCTGTAGTATGGGAGCAGCGTAAGTATAGTGTCTAGCACAGTTTAGTGTATGTTACAACTGCTGTAGTATGGGAGCAGCGTAAGTATAGTGTCTAGCACAGTTTAGTTCATGTTACAACTGCTGTAGTATGGGAGCAGCGTAAGTATAGTGTCTAGCACAGTTTAGTGTATGTTACAACTGCTGTAGTATGGGAGCAGCGTAAGTATAGTGTCTAGCACAGTTTAGTTCATGTTACAACTGCTGTAGTATGGGAGCAGCGTAAGTATAGTGTCTAGCACAGTTTAGTTCATGTTACAACTGCTGTAGTATGGGAGCAGCGTAAGTATAGTGTCTAGCACAGTTTAGTTCATGTTACAACTGCTGTAGTATGGGAGCAGCGTAAGTATAGTGTCTAGCACAGTTTAGTGTATGTTACAACTGCTGTAGTATGGGAGCAGCGTAAGTATAGTGTCTAGCACAGTTTAGTTCATGTTACAACTGCTGTAGTATGGGAGCAGCGTAAGTATAGTGTCTAGCACAGTTTAGTGTATGTTACAACTGCTGTAGTATGGGAGCAGCGTTAGTGTAGTGTCAAGCACGCTTACTTGCCAACCCTGAGTTCGAACCCCCTTCGAGACGGAGATTTTTATTTCACAGACCTCGTTTAAAAATGAGTGCCAGCAAATGTGCTTTATATGTGTGTCTATGTGTACATCAAAGTCTGTGTTTACTTCTATGTCTCTGAGTGCACTGTGTACATCTAAGTTTCTGTGTCTCTATGCACACGGTGTTTATCTGTGTACCTCTATGTCTCTGTGTAAATCTATGTCTCTGTAAATCTGTCTCTGTGCATATATACGGCTCTGTGTACATCTGTATCTCTGTGTACATCTGCATCTCTGTGTACAATGTGTACATCTGTCTCTGTTTACACTGTTTATATCTATGTACACTGCGTAATCTATTTCTCTGTGTACATTTGCGTCTCTACATACAGTGTGCGTCTATGTCTCTGTGTACACTCACTATATCTATGTCTCTGTGTGCACTGTGCACAGCTATGTATCTGTTTACACTGTGTATATATGTGTCAATGTGTACATCTAAGTCTATCTTTACTTCTATATCTCTCTGTGCACTGGTTACATCTGTGTCTTTGTGTGCACTGTGTACGTCCAAGTTTCTGTATACATCTATGTCTCTGTGCACACGGTGTTTATCTGAGTACCTCTACGTCTCCGTGTATATCTATGTCTCTGTAAATCCGTGTATGTGTGTAAATGTATGTCTCTGTGTACATCTGAATCTCTGTGTATCTATATCGCTGTGTATATCTGTCTGTTAAATCTGTATCGCTGTGTACATTATGTCTCTGTGTACATCTATGTCTCTGTGTACACTGTTTATATCTGTGTCTCTGTGTACATCAGTGTCTCTGTGCACAATGTGTACATCTATGTCTCTGTGTACACTGTTTATATCTGTGTCTCTGTGCACATGTATGTCTCTATGTACACTGTTTATATCTGTGCCTCTGTGTACATCTATGTCTCTGTGTATATCTATGTCTCTGTGTACATTGCATACATCTGTCTCTGTGTACATTTACGTTTCTATGTACACTGTGTACTTCTGTGTCTATGTGTACATTGTGCACATCTATGTCTCTCTGCACACAGTGTACACCTACGCCTCTATGTACATCTGTCTCTGTGTACACCTGTATATCTGTATCGCTGTGTACATCTATGTCTATGTGTGTATCTATGACTTTGTAAATCTATATCTCTGTGTAAATTTATGTTTCTGTGTACATCTGCATCTCTGTGTATATCTATGTCTCTGTGTACACTGTATACATCTGTCTCTGTGTAAATCTACGTCACTGTGTACACTGTGTCTATGTTACATTTTGCACATCTTTGTCTCTGTGTACATATGTCTCTGTGTATATCTATGTCTCTATGTACACTACGTACATCTATATCTTTGTGTACACTGTATATATCTATATCTCTGAGTACATTTGATTGATTGATTGATTGATTGATTGATTGATTTAGGAACCGACATCACAGCATTCGGGATATTGTATATGCGAACATAATGTGCACATGTCTCTGTTTAGATCTATGTCTCTGTGTACACCTGTGAGCTCTGGACAGTTTACATGTCATATGTGAGCTCTAGACAGCGTGGAGATCATCTGTGAGCTCTAGGCAGTGTGAACATATTCTATGAGCTCTAGGTAGTGTAAACATCACATATGAGCTCTAGGCAGTGTGAAAATCATATATAGCACTCTAGGCAGTGTGAACATCATCTTTGATCTCTGTATACATATATGTCTCTGTGTACACCCGTGAGCTCTGTGTACATCTGTGAGCTCCGTAATTCTATGAGCTCTGTACACATCTATGTTTCTGTATACATCTGTAAGCTCATGAAACCCACACATCTCCTATACATCCTCCACGCGGCAACTGGACACCTTATACACATCTTCTATACTGTCACACGGTGGTTATGATTAACATAGAGATGTGGCTATAGTTGTCTAGAGGATGTCAGTGTGAATGTGATGTTGGACGACTGATCAACAACGATAAATCAACATCGACGAACAGGCGGCGCACATAATTTTTTAATTGTAACACAACACGATGATATAAGATATTTTCCAGGAACAGTCAACAGTGAAATATATCTAGATTATAACTTCCCAGGTCCAGCACACTCAGATTAGAAGATAACACAGTAACTCCAGCAACCCCAGCAACCCCGCTATTGCCGTCTCTCGGCCTCACGTACTACCCTGTTACGGATTCTTCTCCGTCCGTGAATCTCATAACCTCCTCCGAGTCTCCTATCTCTCGACTCAGCTCCAAATCTCACTGTAAGCACAAGGCGAAGTTCTCCCTCACTTCACCAGAACCCAGACCGCTCCTGTCTGGCTCAAAACTCTACTGTCTATCAATTTTCAGACTTGTCTATTTATTCCCTCTTCGCAGACCTCCCACGAACTGCTATTTAGCCCTAATTTTTATTACATTCAGAATTCACCTTCGTTTTCTACCTCTCTCTCGCGATTCACCTTCCCACCGAGAATTCGAATCTAAACAAGTGCGTGACATCCCCACCACTTGTTTGGGGCTTCCCCCATTAGCATAACGATTTAGATATTGAGCACAACCCACTACTGGCAACGCCGATCGCATTCTGTTATGAACCTAAGGCCTATCCACGTCAATATGGAAGCACTATACTCGAGTTTCGCCCTCATTTGAGCTCGTCAGTAGTGCATATTCCTGACCGGATCCGGAAACAGTCCCGGATCACGCGTGTGAAGCGGGTGTGTAACCACGCGGCACACACTGGACACACCAAATTATCACAACAGAACATCACAACGCTACCCATCGTAGGCTATGCTCAAGATTGCCCAATCGCCGCGACCGACCTCCGTCAATCGATGGGACCCGAACGATCAGGACCTCTCACTGGCAAGGAACACCAGGCCTCCTAAATCCAGTGAGCAATAATCATTTGATTATGTGGTTGTTTCGGGATTTGAAATTTAAATATTGAGCACAACCCACTACTGGCAACGCCGATCGCATTCTGTTATGAACCTAAGGCCTATCCACGTCAATATGGAAGCACTATACTCGAGTTTCGCCCTCATTTGAGCTCGTCAGTAGTGCATATTCCTGACCGGATCCGGAAACAGTCCCGGATCACGCGTGTGAAGCGGGTGTGTAACCACGCGGCACACACTGGACACACCAAATTATCACAACAGAACATCACAACGCTACCCATCGTAGGCTATGCTCAAGATTGCCCAATCGCCGCGACCGACCTCCGTCAATCGATGGGACCCGAACGATCAGGACCTCTCACTGGCAAGGAACACCAGGCCTCCTAAATCCAGTGAGCAATAATCATTTGATTATGTGGTTGTTTCGGGATTTGAAATTTAAATATTGAGCACAACCCACTACTGGCAACGCCGATCGCATTCTGTTATGAACCTAAGGCCTATCCACGTCAATATGGAAGCACTATACTCGAGTTTACACACCCTCTTCACACGCGTGATCCGGGACTGTTTCCGGATCCGGTCAGGAATATGCACTACTGACGAGCTCAAATGAGGGCGAAACTCGAGTATAGTGCTTCCATATTGACGTGGATAGGCCTTAGGTTCATAACAGAATGCGATCGGCGTTGCCAGTAGTGGGTTGTGCTCAATATTTAAATTTCAAATCCCGAAACAACCACATAATCAAATGATTATTGCTCACTGGATTTAGGAGGCCTGGTGTTCCTTGCCAGTGAGAGGTCCTGATCGTTCGGGTCCCATCGATTGACGGAGGTCGGTCGCGGCGATTGGGCAATCTTGAGCATAGCCTACGATGGGTAGCGTTGTGATGTTCTGTTGTGATAATTTGGTGTGTCCAGTGTGTGCCGCGTGGTTACACACCCGCTTCACACGCGTGATCCGGGACTGTTTCCGGATCCGGTCAGGAATATGCACTACTGACGAGCTCAAATGAGGGCGAAACTCGAGTATAGTGCTTCCATATTGACGTGGATAGGCCTTAGGTTCATAACAGAATGCGATCGGCGTTGCCAGTAGTGGGTTGTGCTCAATATTTAAATTTCAAATCCCGAAACAACCACATAATCAAATAACGATTTAGAACGATTTGTCCGTGCCTAAACCATCACTTAGTCTGAGACTATCACAGTTTGTTGAAGATTGTGATTAATCTTCTTGGCCCCATACGTGCTCTAACAATCCCCGTGTTGGGTCTCACCCATTGTTTTTGAGTTTCTTAATCGACTTCTCTGACCCAGTTACATTGCTAGCATTAGCAAATTCTTAACAAGTCGTGCACTCCAGATTCTCCACACACCCATGCACGTTACATATACTTTGTTTAGACATCCTCAGGCTTGCGGGCCTCTGCTGGGTTCCTAGCACGAACAATGGACCGACCTGATGTACTGAATGCCCTCTCAGTGACACGACAATTAAACGGATCAAGTGATGACCGTGAATCTTCTTCTTCGTTTCTACTTCGAGGGAAGTGTCTCATATACAGTTATGCACATCAAAGGTGAGTGTGTCGTTCGGCATGCGTTTGTATAATGTTTGCTGCCACTAGTCAGAATCCGTCCAAGGTAGCCGGCTTTATCTACCCGTGGGTAGTTTTTCTTCCTAACAATTTTCCACAGCATCAGCTTAAAAGCCTGCTCTCAGCATTTTCCAACTACCATGGGATGTTTTTAGTGCGCAATTTGCACATGGGGGACTCCCTCTTTTGGCCCCTACCGAGAGACCTAAGTACCTGATCTCACTACCCAAGAGATCTGGAGGACATGCAGCAGACATCTGTTTCTTTGAACTTTAACCTTGACCAGAAATCAGGTCAAGCGGATGAAGCCAGACTGGAGCGTTAAGCCGGAAAGAGGGAAGGGGTGGGGGGGGAGGGGGGGGAGGGGTGCAGAATAGTGACTAACAAAGGAGATAAGGAGTTCGTGATTTGGTCTCTCAGAGTAGAGGGAGCTATATGGTGTTAAACTCGATGCAATCAGTAAACTATCATAGAACTGGTGAGGTCAGCCGCAACACCCTAAGGGGGAAACTGAGGCGTCGATCCGAGAATGTATGTACTGAATGGTTCCTTGTTCTGTGAGGCTAGTCTGGTGACACACGCGAAACACATTTCTTGCACACAGCATCTTGGTACCTTCTACACGTCTTTCGTAAATCATTTACATACCTACACATTTTATAAACGTCTTAGGTAAATCATTTACACATCTTCAGCATTTTAACACATCTTGTGTAAGTCATTTACACATCTACACATTTTCTGCACGTCTTGAGAAAATCATTTAATCAGTTTCACATCTTTTACAGGTCCTGCGCACACCATTTACACATCTTATACAGGACCTGCACACACTATTAGATATCATTTACACATCTTCCGTACATCTTCGCACATCATTCAGAGATCTAGAACACATTTTCCAGTGGCCGTGTACACCTCATATTTAGACACATTGTATACATCTTGTAGACGCCGTGCTACGATTATCTCGACACCTGGTACACATCTGATACACACCTTACTTACATCTTCCAGACTTCTTTAAACACGTTCTGTTCATCCATAACACACCTTTACCATCTACACCTCTTCTTCCGGTAAAATGGCGACGGAGGTGTTGTTTTGTTTTTTAGAGAGACGATGCTGCGTTTTTTTTTTCTCGAAGGGTGTGGTCTATTTCGTAACCACTTTTTGGAATGTTGTCATAAGAAATCACGGAAGGCAGGTGGTGGATGCAATTTTAAGGACAGCCGACAGTTAGTTGTTGGTTATGGTCTCAAGTTTCGCAACGGTAGGCAGAGGATCTCTTTAAAGGGACAGTTGCTACGGTCATCGACCAGTAAGGTCACTGCCAGGAAGGAAAGCAATGGCGAACTACCCTATTAAAAAATGCCTATTGTATCATGATTTGTGAAACGGATAGCAACACTGAAATTGGCAACATTGAATATTTGTACTTTAAGCGCAGATGGAAAATTGGATAACATCAAACAAGAAATGGGAAGAGAGAGAGAGAGAGAGAGAGAGAGAGAGAGAGAGAGAGAGAGAGAGAGAGAGAGAGAGAGAGAGAGAGAGAGAGAGAGAGAGAGAGAGAGAGAGAGAGAGAGGGAGGGAGAGAGAGAGTACTCATCTCATCTCTTCTCATCATGTTCCTCTTGTACCTTGCGGTGTCGAGGTGAAGTATAAACTTCGTGAGAGTGCCCGATTATGGGCTTCATATATCGATATTCTCATGGATTCTGCTATTCCCTCCGTCCAACGTTTACGTGGTCGGCCTCTTCCTCTGTTCCCATCTGGTCTGTACATCATTGCTTGTTGTGGCATGCTGTTGAGTACTAATATCTTAAAAATGTGTGAAGCACGATAGAAAGAAAAGGACAAGGATTAAGAACGGGCAGGATTTAAAGATTATTATATTCCGGAGGTGAGAAAGGCAAAGAAGTGTAGCAATTATCTTGGATCTAGAAACATCAACATCTGTTAAAGGATATTGGGAAGTGTCAGACAGGATTCTATTGGTAAAGTTAATCGGCAGACCTTTTAATATAAACGTCGTTCAAATATATGCACCGACAAGAGAAAGCAGTGACGATAGTGTCGAGGAATTTTATAATTCCTCGGAATAAATGTAAAAATTCAGAAATAAACATCATAACGGGAGACTTTAATGGAAAAGTATGAAATCAAGGGGATGGATGCACAGTAGGTAAACGTGGGTTGGGAGAAAGAAATGAGAGAGGCGAAAGATTTGTAGAAAGGGTAAAAGAGCACGAACTGGTTGTCGGAAACACCTGGTTTAAGCAACATCCAAGAAGATTATGGACACGGAGGAGTCCTGACAGAAGGATTAGAAACAAGATTAATTATATCCTGATTAGCAGAAGTTTTCGAAATACGTTAACAGTCGCAAAAACAGTTCCAAATGCAGACAGTTACAATGATGGCAGATTGATGATAGGCACAGTAAAAATAAAGTTAAATAAGATCAAGTATACACCTGGAAGCACTAAATTTGTGTGCGTGTAAAACATGGACAATTAACTGACAAGCTCAGAAGCATATAATGGCAGTGGAAATGTAGTTTTTAAGATAAAAGCAAAGAAAACCATAGGCGGACAAATAAATCAAATGAGGCAGTCTTTCAAGAGACAAATGAGAGACGGAGATTGATTTGGGAAATTAGACGTAGACAGTGGGACGCAGAGGTGTTTCCAAGGCACCAGGGCCGGGTTCTATACTGACCAAGACCTATTGACGCGTCCTCGTCGAGCGTCCTGGGCAACAGGTCCCTTCGGGGTCCTGGCTGAAGTCAGTAGGATCGCCGATTCCTCCGAAGTCGGAGAGTGTCTGCCTGTACGGCGAGGAACCACCAGTCTGCACACCAATAAGCCAGACATGGGACAACGGATACTCACGCAAACTTCAGGTCCTGTCTGACATCACACTGATGTTGGACAACAGGATGCCTTCATCCGACATACAGGACTTCGCGTTGGAACTTAAGCCAACGAACACAAGCAAACAAGCAAGCAAGACGTAGACAGTCAAGATTTTTGGACATGTTATGATGAAACATCGACTTAAAAATTTGGTGACAGCTGGCAAGCTTGATAGGAAGAGAGGAAGAGGAAGACAAATGGCTAAATACCTTGATGGTTTGGCAGCATGGCATGGTCGGGACAGGAACACGAACCTGAATCGAGACTCTAGTGATCGTGTGAGATAGCGAACCATTTCCGCCCACGCATATGGCATGACACTTGATGATGATGACTACACATCTTACTGATGTCTCCAAACGTTCTTTTTTTTTAACACACAGTATATACATCCACAACACAATCTACTTCACATCTGCTACACATCTCACTAATATCTTCAAACCGTTCTTTACACACTCTATCCTTGCTTGCATGCCGACACACAGATACATCAATTTGGACATCACGCCATTGACAATATAACAAAAGGGAACAGGAACCGTACAACTCGTCCTTTATTTGTGCCTGGTCTGTATCACCCATCTATACAGATACACTTTGTAAATACATTCTAACGTCAACAAATGGATTGCAATTTATGCAGAAAGTGTATTTGTTGTTTACGCTGTACAGATGCCGGCAGTTCACGGCTTTCCACAGTTTGTGGGGGATTTCTTTTTATCGTTCAGAAAATAGCACATCTCCCCACAGCTGCAGGAACAGAAAGCCCATGATTGGAGGGACACATGGCAATGTGTGTCGTTCAAATTGAGCGCTGTTGGGGCTTGATTAGCTCTTGTTGTCGGAGAAAAGAGCTTAACATTTCGATGGACTCGATGGACGATGTTGGAGAGAAAATAATCAACATTTGTATTGACAAAAAAAAAACAAACCTCATGTAATCTTATCTCTCTCACATAATATAACATCGTCTCTCATGTAATCTTACCTCCTTCATATAATCTAACCTCATCTTTTATATAATTTTACCTCTCTCTTATAATCTAACTTCATCTCTCATACAATCTTAACCCCCTTATATAATCTAATCTCATCTCTCATATAATTTAATACAATCTCTAATATAATCTCACCTCATCTCGCATATAATATAACCTCATCTCTCATATAATCTAATACAATCTCTCATATCTAACCTCATCTCTCATAGAATCTAATCTCATCTTTCATATAATCTATCATAATTTCTCATATAGTCTAACCTCATCTCTCATAGAATCTAATATAATCTCATATAATCTCACCTCACCTCATGTAATTTAACCTCATCTCTCATATAATATAACATAATCTCTCATATGCCGGCTTCATGTGAAGATGTAAATATTGTGGTGAGAGATAGATCAATGATGTGAGGATGCGATTATGTTGCAGAAAGAAAAATTAATAGTGAGAGAGTGTAAATATTTTTAAATTATTAATGATGTGACTATGTTAATATTTTGGGAGAGAGAGAGAGAGATTAATGATGTGATGATGTGAATATTTTGGGGAAAGACTATCTTCAAGCACAAACACCAACCATCTTCAAGACACAAACACCAACCATCTTCAAGACACAAACATCAACCATCTTCAAGACACAAACACCAACCATCTTCAAGACACAAACACCAACCATCTTCAAGACACAAACATCAACCATCTTCAATACACAAACATCAACCATCTTCAAGACACAAACACCAACCATCTTCAAGACACAAACACCAACCATCTTCAAGACACAAACACCACCCATCTTCAAGACACAAACACCAACCATCGTCAAGACACAAACATCAACCATCTTCAAGACACAAACACATGAACACACACGTAGCGCCCTTTCTGCTCATTTCGTAGCTGCAACATTCTCATAGCCATATTCTGATGCCTCATCTGGTGATTCCTTAAAATCTGTTTCTGCCAGCACATGTCCGTTGAATGAATCGTCTGGAGTTTTGTCCGGCGTAGAATTCTCTTCTTTGGTATATTTCTGTAGATAAAACATGAGAAATGCGTCGACTTTTGCTGATGATGCATCTTGTATTTGTTCACTGCAGACTAACAACTTTTCTCCACATGACAACATACTTTAACAAGTCTTCTCAACCCGACAACAGACTTTAACAACTCTTCTCTAGCTGACAACAGACTAACAACTTTTCTCCACATGATAACAAGACTAAACAAGTCTTCTCCACATGACAACAGACTTAAACAACTCTTCTCTAGTTGAAAACAGACTAACAACTCTTCCCCACCAGACAACAGACTTTAGCAAGTCTTCTGTAACTGACAACAGACTAACAACTCTTCTCCACATGATAACAAGACTAAACAAGTCTTCTCCACATGACAACAGACTTAAACAACTCTTCTCTAGTTGAAAACAGACTAACAACTCTTCCCCACCAGACAACAGACTTTAGCAAGTCTTCTGTAACTGACAACAGACTAACAACTCTTCTCCACGTCACAACAGCCTTTAGAAAGTCTTATCCACCTGATAACTTACTTTAACAACTCTTCTCTAGTTGACAACAGACTAACAACACTTCACCACCAGACAACAGACTTTAGCAAGTCTTCTGTAACTGACAACAGACTAACAACTCTTCTCCACGTCACAACAGACTTTAGAAAGTCTTATCCACCTGACAACTTACTTTAACAACTCTTCTCTAGTTGATAACAGACTAACAACTCTTCCCCACCAGACAAGACTTTAGCAAGTCTTCTGTAACTGACAACAGACTAACAACGCTTCTCCACATGACAACAGACTTTAGAAAGTCTTATCCACCTGACAACATACTTTAACAACTCTTTTCTAGCTGACCACAGACTTAAACAACTATTCTCTAGTTGACAATAGACTTTAACAACTTTTATTTAGCTGACAACATCTCTTCTTCATTCTTCACCTGACAACAGACTTTAACACCTGTGATCTAGCAGACAGCAGACTTTAACAACTCTTCTCCAGTTGACAACAGACTTTAACAACATTTCTCTAGGTGACAACACTCTAACAACTCTTCTCCAGTTGACAACAGACTCTAACAACGCTTCTCTAGCTTACCACAGACTTTAACAACTATTATCTAGTTGACAACAGATTTTAACAACTCTTTTCTAGTTGACAACAGATTTTAACAACTCTTTTCTAGTTGAGAATAGAACCTAACAACTCTTCTCAACCTGACAACATACTATGTATAGCTGTCTGATAATGATATACAGTGTACACAAATTTGTCATATTTATAAGATGCCTCATTATGATACACACACACTTGTCATATTATTGGCATCTCTCATTATGATATACACACACTTGTCATATTTCTGGCATCCCTCATTATGATATACACACATTTGTCATATCTAAGGCATCTCTCATTATGATATACACACACTTGTCATATTTCTGGCATCCCTCATTATGATATACACACATTTGTCATATCTAAGGCATCTCTCATTATGATATCCACACACTTGTCATATTTCTGACATCTCTAATTATGATATACACACACTTGTCATATTTCTGACATCTCTAATTATGACATACACACACATTTGTCATATCTAAGGCATCTCTAGTTATGATATACACACACTTGTCATATTTCTGGCATCTCTAATTATGACACACACACACACATTTGTCATATATATGGCATCTCTCATTAAGACATACACACTTGTCATATTTCTGGCATCTCTAGTTATGATATACACACACTTGTCATATTATTGGCATCTCTAATAATGATATACACACACTTGTCATATTTCTGGCATCTCTCATTATGATATACACATATTTGTCATATTTCTGGCATGTCTGATTCTCCCATACTGACATTATATATAGAACATGTTTTGCTTTCTGGCACTGTATCATGGTCGTGAACGAACACACTCAACAGAGCTGGAAGGCAACGGACATGTGATTTCTGAGACAAATATCGCGAATGACTTGGACTGTCAGAGCAAGAAATAACCATTGTTGAAATAGGTTTATGAAAGTAGAACATTATATGCTACTGTAAGAAGGGGTCCACGGACTGTCAGAGCAAGTAACAAGTTAACAACCATTGTTGGAATAGGTTCGTGAAAGTATAACATTAAATACAACTGTAAGTAACAACCATTGTTGGAATAGGCTCATGAAAGTAGAACATTATATACAACTGTAAGTAATATAATTTCTCCGTAATCCCGTATACTCTCGTAAGTAACGTGATGTGCGCGAGAATTGGTAGCGGTAACTTACGAGGTATTTGAGCCGGTCGCTCAGAAAGCAATGGCAAACTACTGAGCGTAATCTTGCCAAGAAATCAACAGTCATCTGAAAGATGCTGTGTTGACAGCGATGTCATGTAAAGGATATGCGAACCAAAAAAAAAAAAAAGTAATATAACCATTGTTGGAATAGGTTTCATAAAATTAGATGCACCTCTTGGTGGTAGATTGCCTATGGACCGCAAAGGGGGGGGGGGGGGGGGGCTTGGTCGTGCGCTTGTGGGACCAGGTGGAGAAGGCGGAGGAACAGATTGAGAACCCATATGTGGAAAGAATGAGATTGCGGGGGGTCGCCAGGGGTTTTGGAAGAATCTTAAAACTGAAAGGGAAGACCAGGAGAACTTTTAATCAGATAGCGGTGGGAACGATTAGCAGCATGACTCTTCGCTGGCTATTGAACGAGGGGACGGAGCACGTATGGGAATGTCCTGAGTACAGTGATGTCGGTTCTTAACTCAACTCAACTCAACTCAACTCAGTAGTACATTATATACAAGAGGGAGTCTACGTGGTCAAGTTGTTACGCCGCCTACCTCGGGCTGCGAAGGTTGTGGGTTCGATTCCGGTCTACGTCGTTCGATTCATGAGTGCAATGTTGTTGAAGACCGCCTGGTTAGCTTCCAACTTTAGCACTCCATTCTGCTGCTAGGATATTGATTTCTCCTCCACCGGGCGTTGCTGGTGGGCCCGCTAGCGTCGTTGATAACAAATTGCAGTGCAAAATGTCATTTCATGGTCGGGCGCGGTAGAGACGCCGAGGTTTGTCGCTTGCCAAAGTGAGGGAAGCATTGACCACCTTTTCCTCCTGGCTCTTAGGTCTACTAAATGTGATGGCGCTATCACATCACAGAGACAGCTGGAAACTGCTTCAGAATTGTGTGTTTAAAGAATGATTGACCGGGCGAGGCTGTTATCATGGAGGACCCATTGACGTCGTTGTTCTGTCTAATATTGTGGGAGTTGTATCACAATGATTGATCGGGCCAGGCTGCTCTCATGGAGGACCGATTGACGCCGATCTTCTGTCTAATATTGTGGGAGTTATTTCATAATGATTGACTCGGCGATGCTGCTCTCATGGAGGACCCATTGACGCCGTTCTACTGTCTAATATTGTGGGAGTTGTCGTTTCATGACTGACCGGGCGAGGCTGTTCTCATGGAGAACCCATTGACGCGGTTCTTCTGTCTATCATTGTGGGAGTCGTCGTATCATAATGTACTAGGGATGTACACGGCTGGTTCCTCTAGTCTCCCGCCGGCTTGTCTATGGTTTAACTGCGCTAACCTTTGTCTAATGAGATGAATTCTTCAAGGCAGCAGCGGGAAGAGGTCGTGTTTGGAGGCCCTTACTCGCAGATGACCACGTCGCAGTTTTGAGGTATTTTAAAAAAAATAAAGACAGCTGCCCCACCAACTAACTGGGTTCTCTCATTGGCTACCGCCTGTGTTAATTTTAAAATATTTGGTGCAATACTACAATATATACACATACTCATGATAGAATATATATAGGTAAGCAAAGAATCTCATACTCAAGCATATATCATAGACTATCATACTAGAACATATATAGGTTAGCATAGAGTCTGAGTGTTTTATCATACTACAACTATATAGGTTAGAATAGAGTCTGAGTGTTCTATCATACTACAACATATAGCGTAGACTGATTGTTCTATTGTGCTAGAACATAAAGATACGTGAACATTTCGACGTGAGACACACGATCCGCGAGGAAATCTAGACGAAGAGAGACTGACAGTCATTGAGAGAATGCCACTCGGTGAGTTAAATCAGTGTGAGACTGACAGTCGTTGAGAGAATGCCACTCGGTGAGTTGAATCAGTATGAGACTGACAGTCGTTGAGAGAATGTCACTCGGTGAGTTGAATCAGTATGAGACTGACAGTCGTTGAGAGAATGCCACTCGGTGAGTTGAATCAGTATGAGACTGACAGTCGTTGAGAGAATGCCACTTGGTGAGTTGAATCAGTGTGACCTAGGATATGAAATGGCAACACGGGCTGAGACTGGCTATGTGGCGGCCACACAGAATGGGGGACCAGCCTTGATCTTGAATGGATATAATCATTGTTAGGAACTGTGCGCGCGCGCACATGTGTGTCTGTGTTATTCACTGCTGAGAGGAGAGAATATCTGTGTCCTCATATGTAACATCAGCTTTTTAGCTCCCTGTTGTAGTATAATACTGGAATTGGAGTGATAGACTAACTGACGAGACAGGGAGCTTTACAACATCTCAAGATCAATGTAATAATATCAACAAATATGGCAGACCCTCCCCGATACTCCTGGCAACATGGAATATCAGCTAAATCGTATCTAAAGTTGGTTGCGTGTCCTTTACAGAGCGTTGCAACAACAACAAAAACAACAACAACAATAAATACCTAGACAAGACGTGTTTCTCTCACCTGTTTGTGGTTCACCCCAAAGCGGAGCGGCTTTAGGATACTCTCCGGAAGAAATGGGAACATAATATCAAACAAAGGGCAGACTACTTTAGGATCTAGCTCTTTTGGGTTGGTGGCCCCTAGAAATATGTTAAACAGAAATCATTTATTTGTAAACACAAATGCACGGTGAGACAGCTCAGACGTTGGCTGGTGATATCTCTACTGTCTCCTGCAGGCGGCTTCCCATTGCTGGGTCAAGGTCTCTAAGATGTGAGCGTTATACCCAGTGTCAATTAAGTTTGGCGATTTCCCTTGAATGGTGATGTTATATGAATATTCTACTATACGCTAACATATATAAGATATCACAACCTCTATGAGTGTTCTATTGTACTCTAACATATATAGAATATCATAGGCTCTATGAGTGTTCTATTGTACTCTAACATGAATAGGATATGACAAGCTCTATGAGTGTCCTATTGTACTCTAACATTTATAGGATAGCATATACTCTGTGAGTGTTATATTGTGCTCTAACATGAATAGGAGAGCATGGGCTCTGTGAGTGTTCTATTGTACTCCATGAATAGGATAGCATAGACGCTATGAGTGTTCTATTGTGCTCTAACATGAACAGTTTAATTTAGTTTAGTCGACCCATCAACATCACGGCACACGGGTGTAACCCATAACTGCTCCGCTCTACTCCTAACTCAAGCCTGAGAGTGGAGAATCTCAGCTGAGTGCACGAACTCCGTAGCACCAGCGAGGATCCTGAAATACTTTGGGTAGATTTTTAACTAGTAATTTTGCCGCGCAGCGCCGTTATGCTACTCTTTTTCGAAATTCAACTGCCAAGGGATTTTGTACTGCGCAACAATACACACTGGCATCCGATCTCACTACCCAGAGACCAGAGGAAATGTTGTTACTAGAAGTCCACGTGAAAAACTCCCGGCCCTCACAGGGGCTTGAACCCTGGACCTTGAGCACTGGACCATGCCTCGAGACCGCTCAGCCCCCCCCCCCCACTAATATGAATAGGATAGCATAGACTCTATGAGTGTTCTATTGTGCTCTAACGTGAATAGGATAGCATAGGCTCTGTGAGTGTTCTGTTGTGTTGTAATATACAAGGTATATTGAGTAGCATGGATTCTATGAGTGTTTGGCACTACTATGCTCGAACACATACTCAGTAGCATACATTCTTTGAGTGTTCCATTGCACTGTGACACATATAGAACACAATAGACTGTGAGTGTTCCATTGCACTGTGACACATATAGAACACAATAGACTGTGAGTGTTCCATTGCACTGTGACACATATAGAACACAATAGACTGTGAGTGTTCCATTGTGCTGTGACACATATAGAACACAATAGACTGTGAGTGTTCCATTGTACTGTGACACATATAGAACACAATAGACTGTGAGTGTTCCATTGTACTGTGACACATATAGAACACAATAGACTGTGAGTGTTCCATTGCACTGTGACACATATAGAACACAATAGACTGTGAGTGTTCCATTGTACTGTGACACATATAGAACACAACAGACTGTGAGTGTTCCATTGTACTGTGACACATATAGAACACAACAGACTGTGAGTGTTCCATGGCACTGTGACACATATAGAACACAACAGGCTGTGAGTGTTCCATTGCACTGTGACACATATAGAACACAATAGACTGTGAATGTTTCATTATACACACACACACACACACACACACACACACACACACACACACACACACACACACACACACACACACACACATATATATATATATCATCATTCATTGGCACCTTGCCGTCTTGACAGACGATAGTTTGTGCTCTAAAAAGGCATAATAACTTTTAACTATGGCGGTAGCGAGTGTGACTGATAAGGCCAATTTGCGCTGTAAATGTCCGTTCACAGTGGGTGCATGTGAACACGTGGTCATTTCCACCATCATGCACCATCTTACGTCTCAAACGCTTGGTGTGTGACTTTTCTGCAATAATTTTCTCCTTTGACTTTAATCCATTTCTGATATTTGCCCTCCATGCAACACGTTCAGCGGCGACTTGCTCCCAATGTGCATTATCAATGCCTGTATCAATCATGTCCCGCTTACACACATCTTTGTTTCGTAGTAGAGGCCGACCCTGAGATCTCTTACCCATCTGTAATTCACCAAAAAAGATATCCTTTGGTATTCTACCATCATCTATCCTCCTAAGATGTCCTATCCATCTAAGTCTACGAAGACTGAGCATGGAATAAACTGTCACACAACCTGATCTTTCCTAATACTTCAGTATTTGTGATTTTGTCTTGCCACTTAATACCAAGAATTCTTCGCAGACACCGCATATGAAAGCTGTTTAAATTGTTCTCTTGGTGTGAGTAAGTTGTCCAGGTTTCACTGCCATAGAGAAGAGTACTAAGGACACAGGCTTGATAGACAAGGACTTTTGTTTTGGCAGTAAGCTTCCTGTTCTCCCAGACTCTTTTTCTTAACCTGTCATTGTTGTTGCTGCCTTACCAATCCGGATGTTGATTTCCTGATCTAGGGATAATTTGCTATTTACCACTGATCCTAGATATGTAAAATGGTCTACTATCTCTAGTTCGGCGTCGTCAATAAAGATTGATGGTACCCCATGTGCACCTTGTGACATAATCTGTGTCTTCTTTTTGCTAATTGTTAAACCAAATTCAGAACAAGCATTGGAGAATGCAGATAGTAGACATTGCAATTCTTCCTCAGAGTGGGTCGTAACTGCAGCATCATCTGCAAAAAGCAACTCTCTGATCAGTACCCTCCTAATTTTGGTCTTAGCCTTCAATCTCTGAGCATTGTAGAGGCCGCCATCTGAGCGTGAGTGAATGTATATACCACCATCCTGATCACGAAATGCATATTTCAGTAGAAGTGAAAAGTATATTCCAAAGAGTGTGGGAGCTAGTACACAACCTTGCTTAACTCCACTCTTGATTTCAAATTCTTCAGAAGTTGCACCATCAAACTTGATTATACCCTTCATGCCTGTGTGGAACGATTCCACAATGGACAGAAGAGTTGGTGGGGCAGCCAATCTTCTTTAGTGCCTTGAACAGACCCTCACGACTGACCAAATCAAATGCCTTTGTGAGGTCGATGAAGGCAATAAACAGTGGTTGATTCTGTTCACGGCATTTTTCTTGCATTTGTCGCAATGAGAATATCATATCAGTGGTTAGACCGGTTCTGTCGAAAGCCACACTGTGATTCGGGGTAGACTTGATCTCCTAGGACTTGAAGTCTGCGCAGAACAATTCTGGCAAATACTTTTCCAACAATACACAGAAGTGAGATACCCCTATAGTTGTTACAGTCGCTCCGATCACCCTTGTTCTTGTACAGCGTTATGATGTTTGAATCTTTGAAATCCTGTGGGACTTGTCCTTCACGCCAGCATAGCTCTATTAGCTGGTGGATCTGTAGAGTGAGTGTGTCTTGCCCACTCCTGATAACCTCTATTGGAATCCCATCCTTACCTGGAGCCTTGCCAGATGCAAGTTCATTTATAGCACACTTATATATTTTATATACTTATATACACACTTATATATATATATATATATTATATATATATATATATATATATATGATAGCAAAGGCTCTGTTAATATTCTGTTATACTCTAACATGTATAGAATAACAGCGATCCGATGAGTCATTTATCATGACGAGCTACATCAAACATGTACATTTATTATCACGACGTGTAGCATGTTGAGTTTAGGTCACCAATTAGTGCATATTGATGATCACGACGTGTAGCATGTTGAGCTTAGGTCACAAATGAGTGCATATTGATGATCATGACGTGTAGAATGTTGAGCTTAGGTCACCAATGAGTGCATATTGATGATCACGACGTGTAGCATGTTGAGCTTAGGTCACCAATGAGTGCATATTGATGATCACGACGTGTAGCATGTTGAGCTGAGGTCACCAGTGAGTGCATATTGATGATCACGACGTGTAGCATGTTCAGTTGAGGTCACCAGTGAGTGCACACTGTGCACCTTCAAAAGCCTTCGGCATGTGCAGGACCACTCTCAGGCGAGAAAGCCAGGCCCCAGAACTGGATGCTGATGTGTGTTTCTGGCTACACGTAGACCCTTGCCGGGGAAATGTCCGGTACACACTCATGGGCATTACTGCTGAAAGTCCCCTCGTATAGTGTAAGGGGTGGGAATGAGGTACGCATGGAGAGATCCGTGTGCGTTAAAAGCGAGACTTTACAAACATATCAAAACTATGCAGATGACAACACACAGATAAGAACAAACATATACGAACAAATAGAATCAAGCAGATAGAACAAACAGATACGAACACATAGAAGCAAGCAGATAAGAACAAATAGAGCAAGCAGATAAGAACGAACGAACGTACGAACGAACGAACGAAAATCTTTATTTTCAAAGGGTTAAGAATTGGGCACGCAGGCCCGTCTGACATTCTGCCCTTCTTCCTCATCAGAACAAACTGATAAGAACACACAGAAGCAAACAGATAAGAACAAACGGATAAGAATAAACATATAAGAACAAATAGAAGCAAGCAGATATAAACAAATAGAAACAAGCAGATAAGAATAAATAGAATCAAGCAAATAAGAAACACTAGAATCAAGCAGATAGAAATAAACAGGTAGGAACAAATAGAAACAAACAGATTAGAACAAACAGAAGCAAGCAGATAAGAATAAGCAAAAGCAAACAGAAAAGAATAAACAAAAGCATATAGACAATAAACAGAAATAACAATAAACAGAAGCAAATAGATAAGAACAGCCACAGTAAGCAGGTAAAAACAAACAAAAACAAGTAGAAAGAAACAGAAGAAACGAAACAGATAAGACCAGAAACACACAAACAGATACGAATAACACAAGCAAAAAACAGATAAGAATAAACAAAAGCTACATCCACAAGCAACAAATCAAAACAGATAAGAAAATCGTCAAGCAATAAACATGAAAGAATAACCACCAGCAATAAACACGCACGAATAAACAAACTTAAATAAATAAGAGCATCCACACGCAACAAACAGATAAGAACCAACCCGTGAGAAAGCTGACAATCAGGCCCACAACGATGCAGGTGAAGACAGCCGTCGCGCTGTACCACATGTAGGACAGCGTGTACAGTGGGTAAGTGACGTCCCTGAGAATAAACAATTGACCTGTGTGTGTGGACAATATAATGCCTAATACAGAAGGAGGGGGCAACAAATCTAGTCCTAATCCCAGCCAGTCCGTGTTGACTGCGCCCAGCCATGATCTACTAAAAATTTTTTTCTAAACTACCTCTGAGCAGTTGTGAAGTTTCGTTGGTTCCTACGATTAGAAAGGAGAAGGAGGATGCTGTAACATCGTCCCCGTAAAGATGTCACTTTGGTACCAGATCAGGAGAAATATGTCTACATGCACTTCACTCGGTAGTCGCCAATCAGATCAGGAGAAATATGTCTACATGCACTTCACTCGGTAGTCGCCAATCAGATCAGGAGAAATATGTCTACATGCACTTCACTCGGTAGTTGCCAATCAGATCAGGAGAAATATGTCTACATGCACATCACTCGGTAGTTGCCAATCCTTCCATGACTCACGCGACCTGAACACCAGTATGGCGGACTTCAGAGTAAATCTCCTGATGATTAACCAACCAATAAATTAGCCAACCAACCAACCCAACCAACCAACCAACCAACCTAATTAATCAAATCAACCAACAAATTAACCTACCAACAAACAAATTAACCAACCAACCAACCAACCCAACCAACAAACTAACCAACCAAATCAATCAACCAAACAACCAACCAACGAACCAACAACCCAGTCACCCACCCACCAAAAGCAAATTAACCAACCAATCAACACAACCAACAAACTAACTAACCAAATCAATCAACCAAACAACCAACCAACGAACCAACAACCCACTCACCCACCCATCCAAAATACCAACTAACCAACCAACCACCCACCTACCCAACCAACCAACTAACCACCCACCCACCCAATCAACCACCCACCCACCCACCAACCAGTCAACTAACCAACCACCCACTAAACTACCTGTCAGACAGATGAGATACAGTAGAGACCTATCTGTTAGACAGATTACAGACAATCAAAGACCTACATGTGAGACGGGTGAGATACTGTCAGAGACCTACCTGTGAGACAAGTGCCAGGTAATCAGAGACCTACCTGTGAGACAGGCAACAGATAATGTGACCTACCCGTCAGATAGGTGTGATACAGTCAGAGATCTATATGTCAGATATATAGCAGATAATTAGAAAACTACCCGTGAGACAGGCGAGATACAGTTAGAGACCTACCGGTCAGACAAATGACAGATAGACACCAACCTGAGATACAGGTGATATACAGTCAGAGACCTACCTGTGAGACAATGATAGGAAATCAGAGACCTACCTGCTGAGACAGGTGACAGGTAATCAGAGACTTACCTTTGAGACAGGTGACAGATACAGAGATTTACTTGTCAGACAAGTGAGATACAATCACAGACCTACCTGTGAGACAGATTACAGGTAATCAGAGACCTACTCGTGAGACAGGCGACAGATAAAGAGACTTACCTGTAAGACAGATGAGATGCAATCAGAGACCTACCTGCCAGGTGAAATAAGTCAGAGATCTACATGTGAGACACATGATAGATAATTAGATACCTACATGTAAGCCAGGTGAAAGATAAAGAGACCTACCTGTGAGGCAGGTAAGATACATGCAGAGACTTACATGTGAGACAAATGACAGATAATTAGAGACCTACCTGTGAGACAGGTGAACTACAACCAGAGACCTACCTGTGAGACAGGTCGTCGAGCAAGTATTCCGAATGTGTCAGGATAACCAGAGACGAAGGTGAGTAAGTTTAGTAACTATTCCATCTGACACCTGATGGTGTAATGGGTAGGTATCAGTAGTTTTCCTGCGATTTGTTTTTCAAACTGGGGTCGGACCAGTTGATCCCAGTGCAGGAACCGCGTGTTGTGACGAGAGTTTTAATGAAAGAAGGTTGACAACTCGCTGGAAGTCTCGTCGTCTGTCACTATGTTTGGAGAACAGACTGTAGCACGTTCATCTGTGTTTGAATGGTGTAAACGATTTCCCGAAAACCATTCACCATAAATACATAAATATACAGGGCTATCCAGTAAAGGTGTCATTCTTCTACATGACAAGGCGCGACCTCATAGAGTCGCCAAAACTGGCAATTATTGACTATTTGCATTGGGAGGTATTGCCACGCCCAACTTATGGTGCTGACTTGTCTCTTAGTAATTGTCACCTGTGTGACCCTCAGAAAGAGCATCTCGTAGGACACAATATTTGAAACGCACGACGGAGTGCGTCGGATAGTTCTCCAATGGCTCCAGGACCAGACACAAGTTTCTGCTGCTGGAATACAGAATCTCGTAGTACGATGGGGAAAAGTGTTGCATTGGCAGGTGGCTACGTCGAAAATAGTACAGGTAGTTTCAGTTGATCTCTCATAGTTATCTAGAGATTAAATCTGCCCGGGTACTTACTGGACCATCCTCGAACTACCAGAGACCTACCCGTAAGACAAGTGAGAGATATACCTACCTGTGAGACAGATGAGAGACAATTACAGACCTACCTATGAGACTGTGAGAGACAATCACAGACCTACCTATGATAAGGGTCAACTACAATCACAGACCTACATGTGAGACAGGTGAGAGACGTGTTGTAGTTGTTAATATAAAGTTTATTTGCACATGATGACAATATAGCTTCTTCTCCGGTCCACGGCCTGATGTTAACTGCCCTTGCCAACCCAATACGTCACGATTGAGCATCTCTCACCCTTTCACTCTCGATGCTCAATCGTGCTGTATCTATTTCCCACTAGATCCTAATAATACCCCAGTACTCCCTTACTGTTACAATAGGCCTAACTATGAGACTGTGAGAGACAATCACAGACCTACCTGTGAGACGGGTGAACTACAATCACAGGGCTACCTATGAAAACGTGAGAGATAATCACAGACCTACCTGTGAGATAGGTTAGAGACAATCACAGACCTACCTATGAAAAGGTGAGAGATAATCACAGACCTACCTGTGAGACAGGTGAGAGACAATCACGGACCTACCTGTGAGACAGGTGAGAGACAATCACAGACTACCCGTGGGACTGTGGGAGAAAATCACAGACCTACCTGTGAGACGGGTGAACTACAATCACAGAGCTACATGTGATACAGGTGAGAGACAATAATTTACCTACCTGTGAGACGGGTGAACTACAATCACAGAGCTACCTGTGATACAGGTGAGAGACAATAATTTACCTACCTGTGAGACGAGTGAACTACAATTACAGACCTACCTGTGAAACAGGAAGACAATCACATACCTACCTGCGAGATAAGTAAGAGACAATCACAGACCTTCCTGCGAAATAGGTAAGAGACAATCACAGATCTACCTGTGAGACAGGTGAGAGACATTCACAGACCTACCTGTGAGACGGGTGAACTACAATCACAGACATACATGTGAGATAGGCGAGGGACATTCACAGACCTATCTGTGAGACTTGTGAACTACAATTAAAGACCTACCTGTGAGACAGGTGAACTACAATCACAGGCCTACCCGTGAGACAGGTGAGATATAATAACAGACCTACCTATGAAACAGGTGAGAGACAATCAAAAGCCTACCCGTGAGACAAGTGAAAGACAATCACAGACTTACCTACGAGACACTAGAGGTGCTGTAGTATTTGCCAGGAGTGCAGCCACAGTGTCGTTGTTGAAGGCCGTCAGGTTGCAGAACTCCGTGGAAGTGATTGCCTTCTCGTAGGGAGGCTTGACAACAGACGCGCCCACTCCAATCCAGAACATGAGCACCAGGCTGCCGAATAGGCCGGAGTAAGCTCCCTATGGGATAGGTGCGGGCATTATTGTTTGGTTTATACAAACACTGGCAGGGTTGTTTGGTTTATACAAACAATGGCATTATTGTTTGGTTTTCATAAACACTGGCAGGGTTGTTTGGTTTATACAAACAATGGCATTATTGTTTGGTTTATACGAACACTGGCAGGGTTGTTTGGTTTACACAAACACTAGAATGGTTGTTTGGTTTAAACAAACACTGGAATGGTTGTTTGGTTTATACAACCACTGACATTGTTGCTTGGTTTATACAAACACTGACATTATTGTCAGGCAATTTGATTTGTTATTTGGTTTATACAAACACTTGAATTGTTGTTTGGTTTATACGAACACTGACGGGATTGTTAGGTTCATACAAACACTGGAATTGTTGTTTGGCTTATAGAGACACTGGCATTTCTGTTTGGTTTATAAAACACTGTCATTGTTCTTTGGTTTATTCAAACACAACACTGACATTGTTGTTTGGTTTACACAAAAACTGGCAGGTTTGTTAGATTTATACAAACATTGGAATGGTTGTTAGGTTTATACAAACATTAGAATGGTTGTTTGGTTTAAACAAACACTGGGATTGTTGTTTGATTTATACAAACACTGGCATTGTCTGGTTTATACAAACACTGAAATTGTTGTTTGGTTTATACAAACACTAACATTCTTGTTTGGTTTACACAAACATTGGCAGGTTTGTTAGGTTTATACAAACACTGGAATGGTTGTGTGGTTTATACAAACACTGGCATGGTTGTTTGGTATAAACAAAAGCTGGCATTGTTGTTTGATGTATAGAAACACTGGCAGGGTTGATTGGTTTATACAAACACTGGTATTATTGTTTGGTTTATACAAACATGGACATTGCTGCTTGGTTTTTGCAAACACTGAAATGTTTGTTAGGTTTATACAAACACTGGGATTGTTGTCTGGTTTATACAAACACTGGCGGGGTTGTTTGGTTTATTCAAACACTTGAATTGTTGTTTGGTTTATATAAACACTAGCGTGGTTGGTTGGTTTATACAAACACTGGCATTATTGTTATGTTCATGCAAACACTGGATTTGGCATTTGGTTTATACAAACACTGGCATGGTTGTTTGGATTATGCAAACACTGGCATTGTTGTTTGATTTATACAAACACTGGCAAGGTTGATTGATTTATACACACACTGGCATTGTTGTTTCGTTTACACAAAAAGCTCATCTATGTATTTATGTCTGCATGTATGCAAGAATGCATGTTTGTGTTCGTGCTAGCGTGTGTTCATATACACGCGTGCTTACCATTGTCTGCCTGTAAGTGCGTCTATCTGTGCTTCTACGTTTCTCCTGTACGTGCGTACTTTATGTGTCTGTCTCTGGGTCCGTCTGTATGTCGCCTGTCTGTGCACCTGCCTGTCTGTGCGCCTGTCTGTCTGTGTGTCGTCTTTCTGTGCGTCCGTTTTCCCGTATCGCTGTCTATCTCTCCGTTTGTCTGTACATACTTGCGTAGGGCAGACTGTTTGCCATAATTCTTTACGTCTGTTTCTGTCTGTGTGTGTGTACTTATGAACAAACATGTGTACCTACGTACGCAGATTTTCACACTCACCCACCTGAAATACTCTAATTTACTCCATGCACACACTGTCACCAAAAAAAAAAAAAAAAACTCATACACACACTATCACATAAACAAATTCATATTCATTTCATTCATTCATTCATTGGCACCTTGCCGTCTTGACGGACGATAGTTTGTGCTCTAAAAAGGCATAATAACTTTTAACTATGGCGGTAGCGAGTGTGACTGATAAGGCCAATTTGCGCTGTAAATGTCCGTTCACAGTGGGTGCATGTGAACACGTGGTCATTTCCACCATCATGCACCATCTTACGTCTCAAACGCTTGGTGTGTGACTTTTCTGCAATAATTTTCTCCTTTGACTTTATTCCATTTCTGATATTTGCCCTCCATGCAACACGTTCAGCGGCGACTTGCTCCCAATGTGCATTATCAATGCCTGTATCAATCATGTCCCGCTTACGCACATCTTTGTATCGTAGTAGAGGCCGACCCTGAGATCTCTTACCCATCTGTAATTCACCAAAAAAGATATCCTTTGGTATTCTACCATCATCCATCCTCCTAAGATGTCCTATCCATCTAAGTCTACGAAGACTGAGCATGGAATAAACTGTCACACAACCTGATCTTTCCAATACTTCAGTATTTGTGATTTTGTCTTGCCACTTAATACCAAGAATTCTTCGCAGACACCGCATATGAAAGCTGTTTAAATTGTTCTCTTGGTGTGAGTAAGTTGTCCAGGTTTCACTGCCATAGAGAAGAGTACTAAGGACACAGGCTTGATAGACAAGGACTTTTGTTTTGGCAGTAAGCTTCCTGTTCTCCCAGACTCTTTTTCTTAACCTGTTCATTGTTGTTGCTGCCTTACCAATCCGGATGTTGATTTCCTGATCTAGGGATAATTTGCTATTTACCACTGATCCTAGATATGTAAAATGGTCTACTATCTCTAGTTCGGCGTCGTCAATAAAGATTGATGGTACCCCATGTGCACCTTGTGACATAATCTGTGTCTTCTTTTTGCTAATTGTTAAACCAAATTCAGAACAAGCATTGGAGAATGCAGATAGTAGACATTGCAATTCTTCCTCAGAGTGGGTCGTAACTGCAGCATCATCTGCAAAAAGCAACTCTCTGATCAGTACCCTCCTAATTTTGGTCTTAGCCTTCAATCTCTGAGCATTGTAGAGGCCGCCATCTGAGCGTGAGTGAATGTATATACCACCATCCTGATCACGAAATGCATATTTCAGTAGAAGTGAAAAGTATATTCCAAAGAGTGTGGGAGCTAGTACACAACCTTGCTTAACTCCACTCTTGATTTCAAATTCTTCAGAAGTTGCACCATCAAACTTGATTATACCCCTTCATGCCTGTGTGGAACGATTCCACAATGGACAGAAGAGTTGGTGGGCAGCCAATCTTCTTTAGTGCCTTGAACAGACCCTCACGACTGACCAAATCAAATGCCTTTGTGAGGTCGATGAAGGCAATAAACAGTGGTTGATTCTGTTCACGGCATTTTTCTTGCATTTGTCGCAATGAGAATATCATATCAGTGGTAGACCAGTTCTGTCGAAAGCCACACTGTGATTCGGGGTAGACTTGATCTCCTAGGACTTGAAGTCTGCGCAGAACAATTCTGGCAAATACTTTTCCAACAATACACAGAAGTGAGATACCCCTATAGTTGTTACAGTCACTCCGATCACCCTTGTTCTTGTACAGCGTTATGATGTTTGAATCTTTGAAATCCTGTGGGACTTGTCCTTCACGCCAGCATAGCTCTATTAGCTGGTGGATCTGTAGAGTGAGCCGAAGCCGTTGGCACAATGTGGGGTGTCGGGTTTGGTAAGCGCCGCCCAACGTTCGGCGCTAACAGAAACCAGGTAGTACCGTCTACTGTTATACGGTAGCTCAGTCATATCTGACTAAGACCTGACTATAAATTACAAATTCATATAAAAACTGATAAACAATAAAGTCACATATTTACTATCTCACACATGTACCCGCTCAAAATCCACACACTCACACACATGCATGCACCCATATATAGACATTCATATAAACATTACCACACATATTCTCATCCACACATTCATGTACCACAAGGCCAGCATGGATGCCACATTCATGTACAACTAGGCCACCATGGATGCCACTTTCATGTACCACAAGGCCACCGTTGATGCCACTTTCATGTACAACTAGGCCACAGTGGATGTCACATTCATGTACCACAAGGCCACCGTGGATGCCACATTCATGTACCACAAGGCCACCGTGGATGCCACATTCATGTACCAAAAGGCCACCGTGGATGCCACTTTCATGTACAACTAGGCCACAGTGGATGCCACATTCATGTACCACAAGGCCACCGTGGATGCCACTTTCATGTACAACTAGGCCACCGTGGATATCACATTCATGTACCACAAGGCCACCGTGGATGCCACATTGATGTACCACAAGGCCACCGTGGATGCCACATTCATGTACAACTAGGCCAACGTGGATGCCACATTCATGTACCACAAGGGCACCGTGGATGCCACATTCATGTACAACTAGGCCACCGTGGATGCCAGATTCATGTACAACAAGGCCAATGTGGATGCCACAATCATGTACCACAAGGCCACCGTGGATCCCACATTCATGTACCACAAGGCCACCGTGGATGCCACATTCATGTACCACAAGGCCACCGTGGATGCCACTTTCATGTACAACTAGGCCACAGTGGATGCCACATTCATGTACCACAAGGCCACCGTGGATGCCACATTCATGTACAACTAGGCCAACGTGGATGCCACATTCATGAACCACTGAGCCAGCAACGGATGCCACATCATGTACCACTGGGCCAGCAACGGATGCCACATTCATGTACCAATGTCTACAACAGAATCGATTAGCTTCTCTGAAATCCTTACCCACTTGTTGGCCCACGGGAAGAACATGCCCAGGGAGAATACCCCCAGGAGTGGTCCACCAATCATGCCGAACAGTGAGAGAGCTGCCTGTGGAAACATTGACACAGAGACAACTGACATAACTATGGTCCCAGCAAGGATTGTCAGACATAGAACATAAATATTATCACAGCTAGGATTGTCAGACATGGAACATAAATATTATCACAGCTAGGATTGTCAGATATGGAACATAATATTATCACAGCTAGGATTGTCAGTTATGGAACATAAATATTATCACAGCTAGGATTGTCAGACATGGAACATAAATATTATCACAGCTAGGATTGTCAGATATGGAACATAAATATTATCACAGCTAGGATTGTCAGTTATGGAACATAAATATTATCACAGCTAGGATTGTCAGACATGGAACATAAATATTATCACAGCTAGGATTGTCAGACATGGAACATAACTATGGTCGCAGCTAGGATTGTCAGACATGGAACATAAATATTATCACAGCTAGGATTGTCAGACATGGAACATAAATATTATCACAGCTAGGATTGTCAGACATGGAACATAACTATGATCACAGCTAGGATTGTCAGATATGGAACATAACTATGGTCACAGCTAGGATTGTCAGACATAGAACATAAATTTGGTCACAGCTAGGATTGTCAGACATGGAACATAACTATGATCACAGCTAGGATTGTCAGACATGGAACATAACTATGGTCGCAGCTAGGATTGTCAGACATGGAACATAAATATTATCACAGCTAGGATTGTCAGACATGGAACATAAATATTATCACAGCTAGGATTGTCAGACATGGAACATAACTATGATCACAGCTAGGATTGTCAGATATGGAACATAACTATGGTCACAGCTAGGATTGTCAGACATGGAACATAACTATGGTCACAGCTAGGATTGTCAGACATGGAACATAAATATGGTCACAGCTAGGATTGTCAGACATGGAACATAACTATGGTCACAGCTAGGATTGTCAGACATGGAACATAACTATGGTCACAGCTAGGATTGTCAGACATGGAACATAAATATTATCACAGCTAGGATTGTAAGACATGGAACATAAATATTATCACAGCTAGGATTGTCAGACATGGATCATAACTATGATCACAGCTAGGATTGTTAGACATGGAACAGAAATTTGGTCCCAGCTAGGATTGTCAGACATAGAACATAACTATGGTCACAGCTAGGATTGTCAGACATAGAACATAACTATGGTCACAGCTAGGATTGTCAGATATGTATATAACTATTGTCACAGCTAGGATTGTCAGACATAGAACATAACTATGGTCGCAGCTAGGATTGTTAGACATGGAACATAACTATGGTCACAGCTAGGATTGTCAGACATGGAACATAACTATGATCACAGCTAGGATTGTCAGACATGGAACATAAATTTGGTCCCAGCTAGGATTGTCAGACATAGAATATAACTATGGTCGCAGTTAGGATTGTCAGACATGGAACATAACTATGATCACAGCTAGGATTGTCAGACATGGAACATAACTATGGTCACAGCTAGGATTGTCAGACATGGAACATACATTTGGTCCCAGCTAGGATTGTCAGACATAGAACATAACTATGGTCGCAGCTAGCATTGTCAGACTTAGAACATAACTATGATCACAGCTAGGATTGTCAGACATGGAACATAACTATGGTCGCAGCTAGGATTGTCAGACATGGAACATAACTATGGTCGCAGCTAGGATTGTCAGATATGGAACATAAATATGGTCACAGCTAGGATTGTCAGACATGGAACATAACTATGGTCACAGCTAGGATTGTCAGACATGGAAAATAAATATGGTCACAGCTAGGATTGTCAGACATACATTACATTGGCACCTTGCCGTCTTGACAGACGATAGTGTGTGCTTTAAAAAGGCATAACTTTTAACTATGGCGGTAGCGAGTGTGACTGATAAGGCCAATTTGCGCTGTAAATGTCCGTTCACAGTGGGTGCATGTGAACACGTGGTCATTTCCACCATCATGCACCATCTTACGTCTCAAACGCTTGGTGTGTGACTTTTCTGCAATAATTTTCTCCTTTGACTTTATTCCATTTCTGATATTTGCCCTCCATGCAACACGCTCAGCGGCGACTTGCTCCCAATGTGCATTATCAATGCCTGTATCAATCATGTCCCGCTTACACACATCTTTGTATCGTAGTAGAGGCCGACCCTGAGATCTCTTACCCATCTGTAATTCACCAAAAAAGATATCCTTTGGTATTCTACCATCATCCATCCTCCTAAGATGTCCTATCCATCTAAGTCTACGAAGACTGAGCATGGAATAAACTGTCACACAACCTGATCTTTCCAATACTTCAGTATTTGTGATTTTGTCTTGCCACTTAATACCAAGAATTCTTCGCAGACACCGCATATGAAAGCTGTTTAAGTTGTTCTCTTGGTGTGAGTAAGTTGTCCAGGTTTCACTGCCATAGAGAAGAGTACTAAGGACACAGGCTTGATAGACAAGGACTTTTGTTTTGGCAGTAAGCTTCCTGTTCTCCCAGACTCTTTTCTTAACCTTGTTCATTGTTGTTGCTGCCTTACCAATCCGGATGTTGATTTCCTGATCTAGCGATCATTGTCAGACATGGAACATAAATATTATCACAGCTAGGATTGTCAGACATGGAACATAAATATTATCACAGCTAGTATTGTCAGACATGGAACATAACTATGGTCACATCTAGGAATGTCAGACATGGAATATAACTATGGTCACATCTAGGATTGTCAGACATGGAACATAAATATGGTCGCAGCTAGGATTGTCAGACATGGAACACAACTATGGTCACATCTAGGATTGTCAGACACGGAACATAACTATGGTCGCAGCTAGGATTGTCAGACATGGAACATAACTATGGTCACAGCTAGGATTGTCAAACATGGAACATAAATATGGTCACAGCTAGGATTGTCAGACATGGAAAATAAATATGGTCACAGCTAGGATTGTCAGACATGGAACATAAATATTATCACAGCTAGGATTGTCAGACATGGAACATAAATATTATCACAGCTAGTATTGTCAGACATGGAACATAACTATGGTCATATCTAGGAATGTCAGACATGGAATATAACTATGGTCACATCTAGGATTGTCAGACATGGAACATAAATATGGTCGCAGCTAGGATTGTCAGACATGGAACACAACTATGGTCACATCTAGGATTGTCAGACACGGAACATAACTATGGTCGCAGCTAGGATTGTCAGACATGGAACATAACTATGGTCACAGCTAGGATTGTCAGACATGGAACATAAATATGGTCACAGCTAGGATTGTCAGACATGGAACATAACTATGGTCACAGCTAGGATTGTCAGACATGGAACATAACTATGGTCACAGCTAGGATTGTCAGACATGGAACATAACTATGGTCGCAGCTAGGATTGTCAGATATGGAACATAAATATGGTCACAGCTAGGATTGTCAGACATGGAACATAACTATGGTCGCAGCTAGGATTGTCAGATATGGAACATAAATATGGTCACAGCTAGGATTGTCAGACATGAAAGATAACTATGGTCACATCTAGGATTGTCAGACATGGAACATAAATTTGGTCACAGCTAGGATTATCAGACATGGAACATAAATTTGGTCACAGCTAGGATTGTCAGACATGGAACATAAATTTGGTCACAGCTAGGATTGTAAGACATGAAACATAAATATGGTCACAGCTAGGATTGTCAGACATGGAACATAAATATGATCACAGCTAGGATTGTAAGACATGGAACATAAATATTATCACATCTAGGATTGTCAGACATGGAACATAAATTTGGTCACAGCTAGGATTGTCAGACATGGAACATAAATATGGTCACAGCTAGGATTGTAAGACATGGAACATAAATATGATCACAGCTAGGATTGTAAGACATGGAACGTAAATATGATCACAGCTAGGATTGTAAGACATGGAACATAAATATTATCACAGCTAGGATTGTCAGACATGGAACATAAATTTGGTCACAGCTAGGATTGTCAGACATGGAACATAAATATGGTCACAGCTAGGATTGTAAGACATGGAACATAAATATGGTCGCAGCTAGGTTTGTCAGACATTGACCATCCTCCTCCTATAGTAGAAAGTCGGTCTCATCACGGTAAGTTGAAAAGCCTCTCGATCTGCGGCCATATCTCCTGCCTCATGAACCTTCACGTCCAAGGTGTCTGCCATGTCCTGTGTCCATCTTGTTGCTGGCCAACCTCCGCCTCATCTACCACCAACCATGTCTTCCATCAGCGTTCTTTCCTGCCACTGTGGTGTTTAAGATAACCAAAGTATTCAATTTCCTGGCCACAGTGGTGTTTAAGATAACCAAAGTATTCCAGTTTCCTGGCCACTGTGGTGTTTGAGATAACCAAAGTATTCCAGTTTCCTGGCCACTGTAGTGTTTAAGATAACCAAAGTATTCCAGTTTCCTGGCCACTGTGGTGTTTAAGATAACCAAAGTATTCCAGTTTCCTGGCCACTGTAGTGTTTAAGATAACCAAAGTATTCCAGTTTCCTGGCCAATGTGGTGTTAAGATAACCAAAGTATTCCAGTTTCCTGGCCACTGTGTTGTTTGAGATAACCAAAGTATTCCAGTTTCCTGGTCATTGTGTTGTTTGAGATAATCAAAGTATTCCAGTTTCCTGGCCACTGTGGTGTTTAAGATAACCAAAGTATTCCAGTTTCCTGGTCATTGTGTTGTTTGAGATAATCAAAGTATTCCAGTTTCCTGGCCACTGTGTTGTTTAAGATAACCAAAGTATTCCAGTTTCCTGGCCATTGTGTTGTTTGAGATAATCAAAGTATTCCAATTTCCTGGCCACTGTGGTGTTTAAGATAACCAAAGTATTCCAGTTTCCTGGCCACTGTGGTGTTTAAGATAACCAAAGTATTCCAGTTTCCGAAGCATGACACTGTTGATGAGCCGGTTTTATTCCATGGTCAGGTATTGTATTGTAGAAGTTTTCTTCTCCTTGTTCCGCGGTGTTATAAGAACTTATGTTTCACATTTACGCTCACAAGCTGCACTTTCCCTCTTTGGTGATTGTGAAATTGTTCTGCATGGTCACAGCTAGAATTGTCAGTCAGGGTATATCATTATCAGATAGGGTATATCATTATAAATAACAGGGTATATGATTATCAGACACACTTAATACTTATCAGTGGGAAGTTGGGGACTTCCGGTTTCAAGATGGCGACGGACGGTCGTGTTGTTTTGTGTTCGTTAACTTTTTCGCGTAAGGGATGGATTTATTCATCTCTTGCGTGTAATTGGTGTGCCAGGATGTAAAACCAGGAGTTTCTACTCAAGATCTGCGCGGGTGCTACGGAGTTCGTGCATCGAGCGAAGCCATCCTTGAGTGAATTTTCAGCAGCGTGTGTGGTTATCAGCAGTCTGTGTTTACGTTTTTTCAACATGGCGGAAGAACGTCTTCTTTCCGAGCGATCAGCAGTCAACATAACGAAGCGGCGTGGTAGCCGCGCAGGGACAAAGAAGCAAGGTAAGCGCGGGGGTTTGAGACGTTTTAGACTCAAGTGTCACCGTCTAGGACTCAGGAACATCCGTATTCTATATTGGAACTGTGCCAGTGTAAAACAACGGGGCTCTATTTTAGAAACCCTAGTTTACAGGAACGACATTGTAGCACTCCAGGAGACGAGACTGGGCGATCAGCTACTCCGAATTGCCGGCTTCAAATGTTTCTACAACAGACGACATCTGGGAACGGCGATTCTCGTTCGCGACAGCATGGTGGCGTCAGAGCTAGACATGTCCAGTTGGGACAGTGACGATATACAAATACAGGCGTTGAGAGTTCATTCCAGTATACCATTCGTGTTGGTTAATATTTATGCCCGCAATGCGAGTGTGGACGCCCAGAAGTGGCAGTGCTTAAGTGGCATATTAGGCCACGAGAGAAATGTTATTTTCTGTGGTGACTTCAACGCTAAAGGCAGATCATGGGGAAACACTTCCTCCAATACACAAGGGGAGGAGCTCGAGACTGCACTGGAAACCATCGACCTGGTTTGTATCAACAGTGGCTGTGTCACCAGGACAGCAAGCCGTCCAGGCGATGAGGACAGTGCTATTGATCTGGCGCTAGTTTCACCTTCACTCACTACAGTGTGTAGATGGGGTGTCCTAGGACACCATGGCAGCGACCACCACCCTTGCAGCATATTGGTGGAGAAAGGCAGAACCAGGCAGCACAAGCTAAAGGTAAAGACGTTCCAGTATGACAGTACAGGGCAAGATGTGGTGAGCAAAATAAGACGTGACAAGCGCAGAACGTTTCAGGGCAGGAGAAAAAGCTGGGAGCAGCCACCGTGGTGGAGTTTCGAGGTGGAGAAGGCTTGGGTGGATAAGCGTAGTGCTGTAAGGAGATGGCAAAATGCCAAGAAGAACAGAGCTGGTCATCCTAGTCCCTGCTTGCACTTAGAAAGAGAGATGCACACAAAAGTAAGCTATTTCAAAAAACTGGTCAAGGTGGTTAAAAGCGAAAAATGGGCAGAGGTGTGTCAAAGAGTAAGCACAGACAAGTCACTGAAATTGTTCTGGCGACTACATAAAAGCATGAGTGGGGTAGTCAAGAATAAGAGCATTTCTGACTTCCAAGGTGCTGACCTCATCTGGCAGAGGACTGATGAGGACAAGGGCAAAGCCCTCTTTGAACGCTACCTTGAGCAGAGCAACCAGACAGACATGGGAGGCCGGAATCTGGCCAAGGAGGTCACCTCAGACAGATGCAAGGCCAGAACACTTCGGATGAAGACACAGTGACAGTGAAAGAAATCAAGGCTGTGCTTCGACGATCAAAAAACAGTGCTCCAGGTCCTGATGGCATAAGATACGACGACATAAATAGGTGTACCGACAATGAGCTAGAGAAACTAGCAGACATGTACAACAACAGTATAGGGAGTGCTAGCATCAAGGAGGAATGGTTACATAGCTATCTGATTCCCTTGCCGAAGCCTGACAAAGACCACAAAAAAATTCAGGGATATCGAATTATAACCATGCAGAATACAGTAGGCAAGCTGCTGGAGAAGGTAATTGCCAGGAAAATATCAAGCCAACTAGAGAGGCAAGGTGTTTTCCCACCTACCCTGGGTGGGTACCGTCC